>ML785051.1:26089-40417 GCA_009831015.1 Picea engelmannii | reverse complement strand
ATAAAAACTTACCGAAAGGAAGGTAACTATAAACAGAACAAAACATGAAAACAAATTGGTATATACAATGAGAGTTCAGAAACATATTATTGCATGAAGTGCTTGAGGTATCGTCCATTGATAAGGGCGTTAAGAGTCTTTCTGTCGAGATTTTCTAATAAAAATGCATTCTTTCCCTCAGAGGCTGCAATTTTGTATGGTCTGCACCAGATCTGATCAAACTTACCATGTTTCCCAACATCCTCTTTTCTGGCTTCCCATTTTAGAACCAAATCACCAGGGACAAATTCCCTATCTTTATCTTTTCGGTCAAATAAGGCTTTCATATTATCTTGATACTTCTGTAGTTTTTCATCTACTTCAATTAGTTGGTTTATCCTCCTGGTAATGTCATTTGGCTCTTCGTTTGAGTCCTGCCATAGTTTCATTAACGGTAGTGCTAGATTTATTGGTAAAATGACGTTAGTACCATCATCTGAAATGGAGACATTTTGCTTGATCGTTTTGTGCCTATCCTGTTAGCCCATAAAGCATATTTTAAATGTACATTCCATGTTTTCTTATTTTCAATCAGTACTTTCTTAATTATAGTGATCAGTCTTTTGTTAGATGACTCAGCTAATACATTGCCCTGTGGATAGTAGGTCGTGTAGTGTCCTAGCACAATATTATATTTTTGGCAAAAACTTATCATGGCCATGGACTTGAAAGCTTGACCATTATCAGTAACTATTTTTCGAGGACAACCAAATCTTGATAGAGTATTCTCCTACAAAAAAATGATCACTACTGCGTCAGTTGTGTTTTGCATAGGAATAGCTTCCACCCATTTGGTGAAATAGTCTGTAGCGGTTAGTATCCATTTGTGTTGAGCACTCGAGTGTGGATGGATTTCTCCAATAAAATTGAGACCCCATTGCTGGAATGGAGCATCAGTTTTAACTGGCACTAAAGGTAATGACGGGACTTTCTGCTTGCCTATAAGCAACTGACAAGAATTACAAGTTTGGACTTTAGTGTTTACATTAGTGAATAATTTCAGCCAGTAATACCCGGCTCTTAGGATTTTATAAGTCGTTTCTCTCCAAGAATGGTGTCCTCCACACACTCCTTCATGGAATTCATCTATAACCTTTTCTATTTTAGACTCTACTAAGTAGCCCAGCAAGAAACCCAGGGGATCCTTCCAATACAATTGACCATCTATAATACAATATTTTACAGCGTGTAACTTCAATGTCCTAGATTTAGATGGGGTTAGTTCACTGGGGCACTGAAGGGTCAGTAAATAAGAAATAATATCATGGTACCAAACTGAAGAAGATAATTTTTCTAGAATTCCAGCTGTGGGCATAGTGACATCAAGTTCATCTATCTCTAAAAATCCTTCATTCTCCTGCAGATGATTTATTCTGAGTGCTTTCAAATTTGATTTAGCCAACAATTTAGCCAAACCCTGACCTTTAATAATTTTATTTGGTTTAACTTCCAGGTCAAACTCCTGAATTTTGGCTAACCATCTACCTCTACTTCCATCACTGTCGGGTTGAACCCGTATATCTTTAGCAAAACGAGTAGACACATAAGCAATGATCTTTGAATGCAGTACGTAATTTCTGAAATCTTTGAGGGCTTTCACCATTGCATAAGCTTGTTTTTCCAATATGTCATATTTTAGCTTAGCATATCTAAGACTTTTACTAAAAAATGCAATGGGCTACTCAAAACCCTCATCATTTTTCTGTAACAATATGGTTGTAATAGTATGCTCAGAAGCAAATGAAAAAATCAAAAATTCTTTCAAATAATCAGAACTTTCTAGTACTAGTGCTTCACCTATGAATTTCTTAATGCGTTCAAATTATGCCTCAGCCTCATTTTTCCACTTTACCTCGTTGTCCTTCTTGATCATATTTGTAATCAATTTTGCGATTTCAGCAAAATTTGGAATGAATCTTCTCAAAAAAAAAAAAAATCCCTAAAAATGACTGAATTTCTTTTCTATTCCTGGGAATATTAATAGTATCTATTGCTTCAATCCTTTTCAGGTCGACTTTAATTCCATCCCTAGACACTATATGGCCCAAGAGTTTACCTTCTTGCATTGCGAAATGAGATTTCTTGGGATTAAGAGACAAACCAAATTTGCAACACTTTTCGAAAGTTTGTTTGAGGTGTACTAGATGTTCTGCATTAGATTTAGAAAAAAATAGTTAGATCATTATTACACATCAAAATTACTCATTGCAATGATGGCCTAGTGTTGTCATTACCAAATGTTGCAAGTGTCACATTTTTCCCACAAGTGTCGCAAATATCATACTGTCGTCTTGCCTATGTTGTGTCTCAGACGACATTACCAAGAACACTTACAAGACACCTCAAAAGACTGGTTTTGAAGGGGAGAAGTCATTTGACAAATAGTACAAATATTTTTCCACTAAGAAAACCACTAAAAAATCAAATTTGGAAGGCAACGCTCCCCTATACATTGTCAAGGAGTGCCAACACTCTGTGATCTCTTTTGAGGGAGCGTTCCAATGCCAAGTGCCCCATTCTAAAGGAGCACTGGAATTTTTTGAGTGAATCTTTGGATTGTTGAGAGAAATTAGGGAAGAATCCCTTCATATCTGGAGTTGGTTGGATTCGGATCTAAGGTCAAGGCTTGATCTTAGGGAATATCCATGACTAAAAGAGAAGAATCCTCAACTTATCCCAAGAATATCTTAAGTGGTTAGGCCTCTCCAAGCCTATATAAGGAGGCCTCTTCATGGTGAAAGGAGAGACATTGTGAAGTATCAAACTTATGATCTCATAAGGGAGATATCATTGAAGCATCAACATTCTCTGTGTGGATTATTTGAGCAAGGGTCTGGACAAAGAGATCTTGGTGAAGTTGTTTCACCTACATCCATGGCTGTAAGCATCTCACTTTGTTTTCATTAATATAAATCTATGCTTGTCCTGTTTCCTTTAAATTTTGTGTATGTTTCATAAACTTGTTTCTTTCATAGATCTATTATGAAGATAATCATGGTAGAGTAGGAAGTATCTCTCATTTTTGTTTCTCGTTGTATTGCAAGACCTTCTGAAGAACTTAGAGATCAATATCATCCTGGATCGAGCAAGGACAAACGTCGGTAAAAAGGTATTTACTCTTATTTCTTCTTCTTCTTTGGATAGTTTAGCTTCATAAAAAGGAAATTCAGTGTCCACAATAGCACTTTTATGTATTGTTCACAGGGGTCTAGTATCCAAGAGAGAATCCACTTGTCCGCAAGGGGATTTCTCTGTAACAATCATCGAGGTAAATAACAACAAACTTATCTCTTTCACTGACAAAGGCGTTGTCCATAGCTCATTGGAAATTTTCTCCTGCATTCATTAGATTGATAGGCATTTTTTCATACATAAAGGTACCCCAAGGGGTAGTGAATGCATTTTTTTCTTTATCATCTTGATGGATTGCAATTTGATTGTAGCCTGAAAAACCATCAATCCTAGACATTTTTTTAGCTCCTACTACCTTTTCTAAAACATGATCCATTTTAGGCAATGGATAATTGTCTTTGAGCGATGATCTATTTAAATTCCTAAAGTCTACACACAGTCTGATTTCACCATTCTTATTTATTACTGGGACTAAATTATCTACCCACTTGGAGTATATCAGTGGGACAATGATCTTGGTGTCCATAATTTTCTTCACTTCTTTCTCTATCACCGGTAGTAGCATGGGGTTAATCTGTCTGAGTTTCTGCCTAAAAGGTTTGACACCTTGTTTCAAAGGAATTTTCTGTTCCATTATAGTAGTGTCATATGTTTTAAATTCATCATAAGACCAAGAAAAAATTTCTTTATATTGTTTAAGTAGCTCGGCATACTTACTTTTTATTTTAGGAGGAAGGTACTTAGATAATTTTACCAACCTTGGATTTTCTTTGGTACCTATATCGCAATCTTCAACCTCTTCTGGCTCAGGCTGTAAAGTGGACTTCAAAGGGATGTCGCCATGATTAAATAACCTTTCTAAGGGGATCAGGCCTTTGGGGATCTGATTATTTTTCAAAATAATCATACAATGATTAGTAATATTATCTTGAAACTCTTGGGAATCTTCCCCTTCCTGCATGATCCAAGTAGGATCGTTCTGGTTTTCTTGTTCGACGTGTGTTTCGACAAACTCATCTACCATTTCTAAAAATTTCTTGATCTGTTCATCATCCTCAAAAACCTGCCAATGTTGTATGTTATTCAGTATGGAAGGTGTATGTCTCATATCTATATGGTATTTAAGTTTTGAAACCGTTGGAGCCACGAAGGTCGAAGCTGCTTTAGCCAGTGAATCTACTCATTGATTTCCAGTCCTAGGGATGTAATGAACATTAACCGATGAGAAAAAAAATCTCAATTAGATCCCAAGCACAGTTCCTATAAGATCTCAACCTTGGTTGCTTAGCCTGGTATTGACAATTAATTTGTTTTATGATCAATCAAGCATCACTGTAGACTTCTAAGTTCTTAATTTTTAATTTTCTGGCAGCTTCTAATCCTAGGACTAAAGCCTCATATTCACATACATTGTTAGTGTAATCAATGTCCCATTGTAGTCTATAAGAAAAAGGTATAATGAACTTGTCATCGGGTGCCACAAACAACACTCCAGCCCCTGCTCCTTCACAATATGAAGCACCATCAAAATACATTTTCCAAACTCTGAAACTATATACATTTTTATTTATTTTTTCTTCTTTTTCTTTTTTCTTTTTCTATACAAATTTATTCTATACATACATTAATATCATCATCAATAGACATAATACAATTCCCTAAATCATGATCAACAATATAAATAGGGTAGTTATTTGGATTCAGCGGATCACTTACCGTAAACGCTAACCTCATTTCTTTGTACAAGCGTGTGAATTTTCCTCCGAAGATCAAGATTGTGGCGTATGTCATGTCGAGTTGGAGGGATCCTCCAATTTTTGCGTCCCAAGACTTGGATAACAACATTCCATACTTTGCGGGTATATCAGCAAAAACCACATCCATCAGAATTCTTTTTATAGGTATGTGTGCAAGATTAACTACTAAGTCTTTTATCATACCTATACATTTAACTTTTCTCGAATCAAAGGAATACAAATATCCATAAGGTCAAGTGATTTTGAGATCAAGTTTATCCATAATGGCTTTAGGCATTACATTGTGAGAGGCTCCAAAATCCAACATGCAATTATGGAGCAGGTGATCGTGCACAGTTAGCGTGATATAGAAAGGGGCAACAGTATCTATGGCACCTTCAAAATGTGGACCAAAAATTATATTAGGCTTGTCATCTTCTAGATTTATAACGTCAGCCTAGCTTTCATTATCTGAAAAATTAATTATTTTAGCAATTTTCTTTCTGTATATTGGGTTTTTTTCTAGTTCAACAAGAGGTATAGGGATTTTGATTTTATTAATTTCATTTTCCAGACTAAAATTTCCCATTGTTTTATCAATTTTTGTGGTTTGAGATTCTATCCCTTTCTTTTTAGTTTTATTTATTTGTGAGGTTTTTGTTTCAGCCACAGGAATCTCTGCTTTCCTTATGTTGATGATTGGTGTTTCTACTGGCTTTGTCTTGGTAAACTGTGTGTCAACAGTCTTGGTTTTAACAGTTTGTTTTTCAGCATCTTTTGAAATTGGCTCGTCTGTTTCCCCCCTTGGAAAGATTTTATTTACTGGGCTAGTTGTGACATTCCTATTTCTCATCCTTAGATTGTACTTCTGGTGGAGTTCAACCATTATATCATTAGTGATTCCTTGATAAGCTAAATCTTCTGTAATATTGTTGTTCTTGTTATTTTCATATATGTATTATGTATTTAAGGATTTTTCATAATCTCGTCTCGCCAAATAAGGTTGTTGACAGTCATTGCCAAGATTATTTATGTCTTCTTCTAACTCCTCAAAATCTTGCATGTCTTGTCCTCCTATGAAATTTTCATTTTTGAAGGGGGCTTGAATATTTTGGTCCTCATTCTTAATTTGTCTTTGTTGTGTTTGAGGGTTAGGATTCCTTCTGAAATCTTTTCTAGGGAAATGATCATTTTTTGATTGGTCCAATTCCATTCTTGAGATATTATTCGACAATTCTTTAATTATTCTCGCCATATCATCCATCTTGTTTTCCAAAGACCTCCCAGATCCAGAGGGTCCTGCTTGTTCTCTCTACCGTCTGGTTTCTTTATTTCCCGTTTCAAATTTTGTTTTTAACTTTCCTGATGCCATCATATTTGATTCAATTTCTAAATCATCATCCTACATTTTAGTGAGGTCTACATATCTCCTCTCCCTCAACAACAGAGCGAAATCAAGGTCAAAATCCCTAGCAAAATTTACTTTCGCTGCGGGTTGGGAATGTTTAACCTCAGCTAAAATTTTATTATACAACTTATTAAACCTTTGGGTAAACTCGAGAACTGATTCTGAATTTTTTTTTCTTAGAGCTCCAAACTTGGTTAGATAGTAGAGATGATCTTTCCTTTCTCCCCATTGTCTGATAAAAGAATTTTCCAACTCATCGTATGATCCTATCGATCTTGCTGCTAGACCTCAGAACCAGGTTCTCACCTATCCTTCAAAGGTTTGAACTAGGATTCTCGAATAAACATCCTCATGTTAAAGACCAAGGATGTTAGCAAATTGATAAAATAAATTGATGTGTTCGACAGCAGTCAAATATCCCTCCCCAATGAATTTCGACATATTTTTCATATAATTTTTAGGTAGGTCATGGAGGGGAACTAGGAGAACTAGAGGGGTGTATCTAGCGGCTACCTTAGTGAAAATCCTGGGAGGGGGAGGTGGTCTGTGATTGGCTCCTCCTCCTCCTGCACCTCCGACACCACCTGCTCCGGCAACAACCATTGAAAACTTAGGAGATGAAACTTGGAAATTATAAGGAGGAATTTTGAAGGGGCATGGTAACCCTTTGGTTGTTTCTGGATAGGGTGATATGGTTTTGGGAAACTGATTGTCAAGGGATAGGAAACTTGAAAAAGAGGGACTTGGAAAACAACGATTGTTTTCTTCGGACTCACAGAGTGTATATACAGGAGAACCAACAGGAGTCAAGTCAAGGTATATGGTATATTCTTTAGAGTTCTGAGAGATTGGAAACTGAACTTTGGGAAGTGAAGAAATGTCAATCGAGGTGGGAAGTGAGATAGATCTTTTACCTTTATTGGTAAAAGGAAAAGTTGGAAAAGTCTCTGCTTTAAATTCGGGTAAGACCAACCCAGGCTCTAGGATTTCAATTCTATTGATGGATGGTTCTCCACAAAGGAGTGGGGAATTCGACATTTCAATTAGATCCTTAGTATTAGACTATGTGAAGTTTGGTTGATAAATTTTAATTGTTGAAGAAGAAATTTGTTTAAGGTATCTTCTTGATTTCAAAAAAAATTCTGGGTCGGATACAGGCAAAGTCTTCTTGTTATCTAGATTTTTTTTGGTATTCTTTTGGTTAGAATCCAGTTTATTAATTGTGGAGTTTCCAAGTGAAAGATGAAAATATCCTTATAAAGTATTCAATCTTTTTTCACTATCAAAGAAATAAATTACCAATGTCGTTCTTCCCAGGGAAAAATAACTTCATTTCTTCGCTCCCCGACAATGGCGCCAAAAATATGTTGATCCAGAGTTTATACTTAAGGCTTCAAAGTATAAAGTCTAGGCATCCGAAAAAGTAAAGAGGGTTTAAAATATATATATAAAAAAAAAATAGTTCTTTAGGAAAGAAGCTATGGTTAATTTCTGAGTTGTCTTTGTCTAGTTTCAAATCATTCCTAGATGTTTATGTCTTGTTCAATGGCTGCCCATGAACGTTCAAGTTCAACCCGGGTGGTGGTTGTCTCTAGGATAGTATTAAACAAGGTTAACATGATGCTTGTTTGATTCGTGAGGCCGGGTGATACATTAGGCTGTCTTGCAACAGGTACAGTCATGGAGGAAAAGAAGGTTAAAAGATCTGTTGTTTTATATTTGTTGTTTCTATTTTAGATTATATGAGAAAAGTTTCTAAATTTAAATTAATAATATAACAATTTTAGAGGTCGTTTCACGTATCTGAGTTAAATTGAAAATAATGAATATGATGAAAGAAAACATAAAGTTGTTTAAACAATGTGAGGCATCAATCATGGAAGAATCTCACTTTGTAACATAAGAAGAGATTAGACGAGTAACCTTTAATGAAGCATAAAATATGGTAATCTAAATAATTCACAGGTCTTGTGTTTGCTAATAACAAATACAGAGGACAATCTGTAAAAAATCATATGACTAAATAAGCATATAACCACAGTAGATGTTGTACTAAGTTGTAGTCATACATTCATCAACGATATATAGGAAATGATGTTGAATATGAAAGAACAGAAGAACACATAACTCAGGATTGAAGGAATATGGAGTCTTTGGTTTGCATTTGTATTAATTCTTGTAACGAAGAAATTTCTTTGCTACAATCGACCAGGAAAAAGCCCTCTCTAAGTCTTTCGAAATTATATTTATACAAAGGTTCTCAACCCTAGACGGTTGGAACTTTCCTTACTCCTAGATATTTAATGGTTACAAAAATAAATACTTGGACCATTTCATTAGTTTCTTTTCTATCTTCTTACATACACCGGTATAACGGGCAGCATGTATCGTTTCATAATTTCTTTGAAATACTTGCTTCACTTAGCTCAAGAAACTCAACGCACCTGCTTATAAACTGCGATAATCTTCATGAAGGCTCTGACACATCCCTTGCCTCAAACAGATACAACTTCTTCTGAATTTTTGGCAACCTGTCCTCGATCCTTTTATTCTCAAATTTTACTGATTGTAACTATAAGTTTGGCTTCACCAGCCATTTGTCCATTTATGCAACATTGACCTGTATCAACTACGAAATTTCAATCTGATCTTCATTCAAGCTCTATTTTATGTTCAGTTGATGCCTTATAACATAGATCTGTCCTAGTAGTCCAGGACAATCGCCTTTTCCAATGCCTAGCGATTTTTTTATCCAGTGCATCGAAGGTCTCTTCACGATGTTCCTTAATTTATTTGGCCATTTTATTACCTTCGGTTATATTGGCCTCCCATACCTTTAGCATGATATCACCCCTGATTTTTTCTACGACAGACAACCTAGGAGTTACTGATACCTCTTCTTTAGCCGAAAATACGACTGCTTTTTGAAAAGCGGCCCGGGATGTAGTAGCCTCTTTTTCTATGAACAATTTTATCTAATGATTGTCCAATCTCCTGGAAATAATATTGGGTGATTTCTACTTTAGAAAACATACTTTGTAGTGTTGTTTCTAGTTTTTGATGCACTTCCAGTGCCTGGGCTTGAAACATTGTTACATTTACAACCTGACTTTCAATAGAACTCAAATTAGATTGCAGTTTCCTTACTAATTCCTCTTGCTGGATGACTTGACCTTGATTGGCTTGCATCTTCTTATACATCTCATCTAAACTAGACTTGAGCAGTTGAATCTCCTGTTTGTTAGCAACTCTGGCCTGTTCCAGTCCTTTATTTATCTCATCTCTAATATTTTTCTCTGTATTTCTTATTTGACTTTGAAAATGAGCTATCATTTGATTCCTCTGCTTCATCCTTTCTTTCAGATTGTCAATTGAGAATAAGTTGGTCATTACAAAGGATCCCAAAGAGCCTGCTACCTCTATGGCAAAGTCTTCCTCTTCTAGATTTTTTCCATCCTCAAGTATCCTGTGCTTTTTGACCAATGTACCTTCTTTTAGGTGCATTTCTTGTTTCACTACAACTTTTCTCTTTTTATTGAAAAAGAAGTCAGAGGAAGGTATTTCTTCAATAGAGATTGGGGTAAGGTCACTTATGTACATATATCCAAGATGAGGAGTCCCAAAACTTGACTGTAAAGGAGTCAATGCTATAATATGACTGCCTAAATCTGTGAATTGTGTTCCTTCTGCTATTTTGGGGGTATCGGCAGGAATAGTTGACAATAAAGGAGAAGCCATTTGATTCAGTTTTAAAGGTGTCTCGGACTTAGAATCTGTTTCAGACCCTGGATGCTCTGTCTAAAAAGTTTCTGATCTTTGTGAAGACACTTTAGGATTCTTTGGGCTTCCCTCTGTAGTCCTTTTATCCAAAGACTTTGGTTCAAAACCTGGAGGTATACTTTCTTGTTCTGAAGGAGGGATTATCGATTCTCCCTTAAGTATATTGGGCAACCCAACTCATCTGTGCTTTTGGAAAGCAATAAAGATGGCATGTAGATCAGGAGGTAACGCTTGGACTCTGTCTAATATTTCCTCATAAGCTCAGATTCCTTTAAATATGTCATCACATGAGCAGTCTTCATGCTCATATGTTTTCATATTGCAATGAGCTAGATGATTTCCCACAATTTGATATGGATCATGCTTTATGAGTTCAATATCTACCAATTTAATGCCCTCTAATGTTGTAGCTTCTACCTTGGAATGAACAAAATTCAGTAGTGAAAACCTCCCGATCTGTATCGGAAAAGCTGGCCAAAATTTCTTCTGAACTGCTTTTAAATCTTTGTCGATGCCTCCTGTTATTATTTGGTAAGCCACTTCTCTACACACCAGTTTGTTAGGGAGAAATTTTGGGAGAAAATGAGGGGGAATTGAACATACGAAGACTCTGACATAAGAGAAATTCTCTTTGATAAAACAATCTGCAACTATTTTGAGGTTTCCCATGATTTGCTCCAAAATCCAAGGGGGTGGGTATCCATACAATATTTGGTGCACAGGAATCACTACATAGTGACAGATTTCATAAAAGAAATCTTTTTCTTTTTCTTCCCATAGTTTAGACTGATAGAAATGGATGGGTTCTGTACAGGTTGGATTCCAACTCCAATTCATCAATGGGAAAGGGTTCATATAAAAGATAGCGTCCATGACATACACTGCCATATAAAAAGATGCAGGTTGGCCTTTTGAATTTTCCATTTGGTACTCTGCAATCTCCTTGGTTAGGTTATCTTATAGAATCTTATCCCAACTGAAGGTCAAACCCTTAGCTACCTCATGTATAATCGGCACCCATTCCGTCGTGAAATGGATAGGCCTTTTCCTCCCAAATAGTCTACATAACATCATTTATATATAGACCATATATTCATTTAACGATGCTATGGCATAAAAACCATGGGTATCAGTTCTAAATTTTGTTGGAATTCCTCACCATGCTTTGATTATATCTAGATAGGTTTGGTCAAATTCTGTACACTCCTTTCGTTGAAACTCTTCTACGAATTTGGCATTATAAATATATTTAGAAACAACAAATAGCTTCTACATTACTTGAATGTGGTCTGGCCTGAAAGAGCCGACGACGACCTTTTGATGGTTCATGATGCTCCTATTCTACACATTGGTGTTCATCAGAGCCCAGTTTATCATGTCATTGTATGGCATGAGCTTTGGGCGTGTAGCTATTTTATGAAGCTCAAACTTTGTTGTAACTCTGAGTTTAGTTCCATTTTTATCAGTCTTTTCGTCTCCAAAATCATCTGAGCAATTCCTAACCTCGTGTTCCAAGATTTCAAAAATTTGCATCCAGGACCTAACCAAGTCTACAGTGTGTGGTGTGGTATCATACAAAATGTCTGAGTTCGGATTTCAGCCTTCACCAGCCTCATCACTCTTATGTAGTGTTTTCCTGGGTGCCATGATGCTTGTGATAAAATCGGATACTTGTTATAGAGAAAAAGGCATAAAATTTCTCGAATACAACTTGTTGATTTGCTGAAAGAGAGAATGAAATTTGAAATGGAGACCTTTATTCACCTTCAGCTTGCCTTAATTAGAATGTGCTTCTACGGGCGATGAATTTATTTTCCTTAATGAAGAGAGTAAAACTGGAGATACATGTCTTACACTATAAAATATCCCATTGATCCATAATAAATGTTGTCAAATATCGATGATTCGAGACCGGGAGTTTGGATGTAATATAGTTTAAGAATCTCGAAAAGCAAAAATGCAAAAAGCCATTTTATATCGTTAACCTTTGTTTTGATGTTAAGTTAATCTCACTTAAGAACTTAATACTTTCGAGAATCCATGATTTGGGGGTTTTTGAGCGTGATGAGTGATAATTCTCTGATTTCCCGAAATGTGACTGATTAACAATATATTAAGTATGTTTAAACTTTAATTAATCATGATTAAAAAGGATTTCGTGAATTACCCATCAAGATTTTGAATTGTCGTTTGAATTGAGATTCCCGAAAATGAAAATACGATAAGCTTAAATTACAGTTAAGCATTCTTAATTATTCTTATTAACTTGGTTTAAATTCTTTTAAATTTATTTTCTGTGACTTCAGTAGCGGGACTTTGGAGTTGTCGTTAAATATCAAACTACATAAATAGCAGAACCCCGAAACCCAAAACTCTTGAAAAAATTTTAATGTTTTGACCTCTTTTCAAAACCAAGGGAGGATCCATAATATTCTAATACATTTAAACCATTGGATTGATCATATGACTTTATTTCAACGATGATTATCCACTTGCATTTTTGTTCTCTTTTTTTTTTTTTATTTAAACAAAAACGAAATTTTATTTTAGTGTAAGTTTTTTTTTAGGAAAATATGAAGTTTGTTTCAATAGCAGTACACATCACCTTCCACCAAATCATCTGACACATGGCCCCCCCACATCATGTTGATGTCAACGTACGGAAAAATACTGAAATTTTTCTTGTTTCGCATATTTTCCAAAAACCCCAAAGGCGCTCAAATTTTCCCAAAATGATATTCCTTCTTTGGTTGTCATTAGAGATTTGTGACTAAGCTTATTACAACCCATTCAAGCCTAGTACATAAATGTTTTCACGATGCTTTCAAATTCGACTCTTTCACTTCGAATTTACCATTATTTAGTTACAGGAAATTGGGGCTTTTGCCCAATTTCAGTCCATTTCACCATGGTCACTCGACAACCATTAAGTTTTTCTATTTCATTTATTTTTCCATAGATTTATAATAACTTTAAGTTCGACCATTTGCAGGTCTAAATTTTCTCAGACATAGATTAACGTCGAGAAAAACTTATCCTTGGACCAATTTTCCAAATTCCTTAGGAATTTTAACAACAATAATTGGGTATTTTGGCACAATTTCACTCGGTTTCTCCCGGGTTCACCACAAAAACACTATATCATATTTTTCAAACAAAATGTAATGAACTCTTTCTGACATTTTGTCAAACAGTTCGCTTACAGCCTCTGAAATTTCACTTCAGTGCTTTTCTAAATGGCTCATGCAAGCTTAGTGTTGCAAGTTGGGCTTTGATACCAATTTGCAATGTCCTCAACCTCCATAGTTGGGTCACGCCACTTAAAAAATTATCTCTCTTTAAATATCTGATACCAAATTGTAATGTACCCGTTAACAGGGACTCGACAGCATGCTCTGGTAACATTCATAGTTCTAAGATGGAACAAACCATGAGGAATTACAAATTCTGATACCATTAAATTAAATAATAAGTTCTGCATATGAACATATTTAAGAAGAAATAGTAACAACATGTATGCAACAATAACAGTTCATATAGAAATTAACAATAAAGATTCCATGACAGAAAACCCATAGTTTCACACACACAGTAATTGAAATAAGCACATAAAAGACACTTATCTCAAGAAAATAAACACCAACAACATGCAAACCTTCCACGTTCCTCCCAGCCTTAGACCGTGTTGCTCATAACTCTGAGTAGCGAGTCACCCCCAAGTTGGGGCTAAACTCTACCAGGGAAAAGGGAAAACTAAGCTAGTCTTAGGTATGATAAGCAGCATAATTGTTTCATCCAAGGTGCCAACTATTGAAACTAGCCTACGGTCTCTCATTCCCCACATGCATATCCCACCCTAGGAAGTGTGCCCCTTCTCTACTCAACATTCCCTCGGTTTCCCCACTTCCCTTCTGGGGCTTCAACAATAGGCCATACAAGAAGTCTCAAAGCCTCGTAGCATTGCCCAATGCACCTGGGAACAACTTCGAGTAGTCTCTCTCCCATAGAACTACTCACGAGCCTGAAAACCCATGTCTTTCATAATACATCTTGACAATCGCTTCTTCATTCCAACTCATGCACTAACAACACAAGTAAAGGTACTTCGTCATAGTCTAGTACTATAAGGTACGACTCACAACTCCTCCCTCCATCGCCCGTCAATACTCCTCATAATTCCTAATATCAATTGCCTCCTTCACACTATATCCACAAATATATATATATATATAT
>ML785051.1:2938-15937 GCA_009831015.1 Picea engelmannii | reverse complement strand
GGAGGAGAGCTGACCTTATTGTTTTGTGGATTTCTGGAGGAAACCACCACCCTTGATCGGTTTCGGTGTTGAGATACACACCCTATCCCATCAGAGATACCATCCAGGTATTTCATCATTCATTTTAGGAGTGTTTAGTGTGGAGGGCACAGCTCAGCCAAGGAGGGCGCAAGCTATTTTGGAGATTCGAACATCTGCAGTAGACTTGTGTCTCGATTGCAGATTCATTCCGACCCAGTAGAGATCCAGCCAGGGCACTTCCATTGAGCCATATATCATCATATTCCGATGGTGGAATCTTGCAGATCGATCCATCCAGCCATTTTTGGGCGCAGTCATTCCGGACAGACGTTTGGCGTTGCATGCAGGTGTTCCCTAGCAGATCCGGCCAAACCCTTCTGACCCATTTCATCATTTGACGAGACGATCATTTTGAGCTATATAGTAGCCAATTTCGATGGTGGAATATTTTGGGGCGCATTCAGTGCCCAAGGAGGGGCGCAAACCCCTCAGGGGTCTAGATCCAGTGTCGTAGCGGTCCGATCCAAGTTCCGATAGACATCCCTTCCAGTGTAGAGACCAGGGCACACTTATTGGAGCAGTTTCGAGCCCATTCTGACGGTGGATTATTTAGATCGAGTTTTCCAGCTGGCAGCAGTTACCGTATTTCCCCGGGATCGCTCATTTTTGCCTATCTATCCGTGCATGCAGCAGATCTGTTGTCTTCTTACGGTCACGGGTATTTTTTTTTTTGTTATTCGATTGTATTCCAGTACAGATCCAGGGGATCTGACTGACGTCTAGACTCTATATTTTTAGTAGGCTATTTGTATTTCCATGCATGAACCCTTATTATTCATGATATTGAGCAGTTGACATTCTATACTCTTGCATGCATCTTTATATGATTGTTAAACCTTAATTATGAAACATGCACATGTAATAATAGACATGCAACGACAATAACCAACATGCAAACACAATAACCGAAGAACATCTCAATCACACAGCTAAAACGCATCCAGAAACCCCCAGTGTATTAGATCTGCACGTCATAGCATTAGAATAGTAGCGAATATCTTGATCATCCGGATCATGGATATTTCACTTCCCTTCTTCATCAAGACATTTAATTGTATTGTTGTAATAGGCTAGGACAACATGGTGTTTTTCCAAGCAATATGTGCCAATTAGACAATCATATGAACCCGATGGTATGTTGTTTACATCTACCTTTGTGTTGATTCCATTCAATTCTATTGGACAATATTTAACTAACTCATTTATATTTCTCTTAGCCCCTGTGGCTAGCTAAAATAACCAAGATTTCTTATGCTTACTCCTTTGCAAGTGAAATCTTTCAACAATGCTAGCATTTATGTAACTATGGCTAGCTCCATAATCAATTAAAATTGCTATGGGTTGGTTATCAATATTACCTTCCACCTCAATCATGGGAGATTGATATTGTGATTGATTTTTGTCCAAGGATGCATAAATCCTTTGTGAGGGCATGATCCAAGAGGATATTGGTGGCCACCCACCTATTTCAAATTCCAACTAGCTCATCTTGACAGTTTTCAGTTTAGCATGTTTCTTTATAATGGGGACACTTTTTTCTAATTATGGATTTTGCACTTCTGAGGTTCTCTTGAATTCCTATATAGCATCCAGGTGGATATTGGTTCCTACCCATGTAGTCCAACTGACCCATTTTGGCATTTTCCATCTCAATACATCTTTTTGTGCTTTCGGGGCCGTTTTGATCCCCTAAACAACATTTTTTGGTCTTGCCACAATAAAAATATTAATAAATTCAAAATTTTATGACATAATGTGTAGTTCTCGAAAATACCTTTCCAATGGGTTATTACACGCCTAAAACGGAGATTGTATGAAAAAGTTACAACCCTGAGAAGTTGATGTACTAACTTACCCCAACAGGGGCCACATGACTTTTGGCAATTCATCTCCTAAGGTTAGGTTTTTGGATGTCTAGGGTTTTTGCATTCATGTTTATTGTAAAAAGGACTTCAGAGCCTCATTATACTCATCTTATTTTGAATGAGCATAGTCATCACATCTCTTCTTAGAGATAAAGCTTCCACCATTCTAGCGAGTCTTGCACTCTGTATTTTTACAGTCTCTATACATTTATTTCATTAATAGAAATCATGTATTATTGTATTTCTCTATTTCTGGAAATATTTATGTGTATTTCATTGTAATATCTTTGTTTTCATTTCATTCCAAAAATAATCTAGATCAGTGGTATCAAAGCAGGTTGCTCTTGATCATTTTTTAGTTCATGTCCCTGATGAGGTCTGAGTATATAAAGTTGGGTTTCGAGCTTGCCTCTCTTGAGGAAAATCACTCTCACATGCCTAAGAAACCCTCCATGACAAAAGAAAAGAAAAAATGGTGAAGCAAAATATTCTATTAACCTGTTGCTTAAGCAAGCTCTCGTGCGACAGAGGGACAAAATGATGGAGAATTGTTCCCACATCCTTCAACACCTTCTAATAGCAACAAGCGCATATTCATCAAGAAAACAATTTGAAGGAACTTATCCCTTCAAGGTACAAGTTAAATTTTATATTCCCATACTTGAAGGTCAGATAGATGTGGATGCCCTAGAAAAATGGTTAAATATGCTAGAAGGTTATTTCTTTGTTCACAATTATTTTGACAGGGAAAATATCACCTTCGCACTCCTCGAGCCTCTCCCCCATGTCAAACATTGGTGGGAAATTTATTGGGAGAAAAGTTCCATAGAGGAATATGGAATATATGGGGTCGATCCCACTTGGTATTTTTTTGTGGATGTGGTCAAGGAACAACATTCCCCTATTGATAACTATGAAGACCAGTACATGAGATGGACCACACTATGAAAAGAGAAGGGCCAAACAGTTTCGGAGTTCAAAAATACTTTCCATACCTTGTGTAACAAGTTGGGTATCAAAGACTCTGAGCGGAATCTAGTTCTGAAATACTGTGGGGCTCTACATAGGTACATCCAAACTGAATTGGATATCCTAAACATCTCATCACTCGGAGTTTCCTATCAATATGTTGTCAAAATCGAGCATAAATTTGGGCACCAGAACAAACAGGTGTTCGGGTCTGCAAATACGCAAAAACCAAAGCACGATAAAGATGACCCTAAGAAACAGCCTCCCGACAACCAGTCCAAGACACAGGAAAAGACGGGTAAGGCAAAGATGAAGAACGACACTGGGAAGTGGTGCGACTTCCACAAAAACCCCTGGCACAACACCAATGAATGTCACTTAAAACAGTCATTGGTGGTCGAGATCAAAGACAAGGATCTAAAACTTGATTTGGAATCTTATCCAAAAAATAATGAAAAAAGACAGATCATCGATGCAGACCCCACTGTTACTGTCACAACCGAAAAAATTCAAAAAGAAGAACCAGTAGATCGTGAAGAGGGGAAGCGTCTCTTCCATTCATAGATGTGGGTGAAGGGGACCCCATCGCATTTCATTGTTGATAATGGAAGCTAGAATAACCTCATCTCAATTGAGATCATCAAACAGTTGGGGTTGTCGATAACACCACACCCACATCAATACAACATCGGGTGGCTTCACGAGGGATGAGATCTTTATGCCAGCCAAAAGTGCCACATGTCCTATGGCATCCATCCCTTCAAGAATGAGGTAGTATGTGATGTTTCACCGCTTGATGTTTGTGATATTGTTTTGGTCCAACCATATATGTGGAAACGTCATGTTTTTTATGAGTCTCAACCCTATAGTGTCATTATTACTCTCAGGGGTCATATCTACAAGATACTAGAGGTAGTTCCGACTATTGTTCCACCAAAACAATGTCGCAAGGTAATCTCTCACACTGCAAAATTCAACCTATTTACAATATGTTCAAAGGATGCACAGAAGGCCACTGCAACCACTGTAGCCTCAACACCTTCTATCTAGTAGAAGCAGATTGCAGAAGAGAAAGAAGATATTGTTTCTTCACCTATGATGGTGCCTACACAATGCCATGTCAATCCCAGAGACAATAGGTTGGTGGAATATATTCAACCCCGCCAACAACGGGTTCATGACAGCCTTCCACTTACCAAGCAGCACAACTTCTCCAGCAAGGAATGTAGCTCACCAAGATTTAGATTCAAAAAATGCTTTCCCCTCTTCCCTAGGCACTCAATGCAATGGATACCATTGCTTCCTAAGGGGGGAGGACCGATCCAGGTGGATATTGGTGGCCACCCACTTGTTCCAAATTCCAATTGGCTCATCTTTATAGTTTTCAGTTTAGCACGTTTCTTTGTAATGGGGAAACTTCTTTGTAATTACTGGTTCTGCACTTCTGAGGTTGTTTTGAAGCCCTACACAGCATCCAAGTGGATATTCATGGTTTCCCATCTAGTCTAACTGGCCTACTTTGGCAGTTTCCATCTCAATACATCTTTCTTTAATTTAGGGGTCGTTTTGAGGCCCTAAACAACATTTTTAGGGCTTTCTATAGTTAAACTAATGACAGAGTCATAGTTTGACAACATAATGTGTATTTCTTGAAAACAACTTTCCAATGGGCTATCACACGCCTAAAACGGAGATTGTATGAAAAAGTTACGACCCCAAGAAGTTGATGTACTAACTTACCCCAACGGGGCCCACATGACTTTTGGCGCTTCATCTCCTAGGGTTAGGTTTTTGGATGTCTAGTGTTTTGGAATTCATGTTTATTATAAAAAGGCCTTCAAAGCCTCATTGTACTCATCTTCATACAAATGAGTGTAGCCGTCACATCTCTTCTCAGAGATAAAGTTGCCACCATTATAGCGAGTCTTGCACTCTGTATTTTTACAGTCTATTTACATTTCTTTCATTAATAGAAATCATGTATTGTTGTATTTCTCTGTTTCTGGAAATATTTATGTGTATTTCATTGTAATATATTTGTTTTCATTTCATTCCAAAAATAATTTGGATTATGGAAGTCCCTATATAAATGTTTTCCCTCACATCCCCAACATTGTACAGGTTGTTTCCTTGGCCTTTTTCCAAATGAATCTACAGTCTTGTGCTCATTTTGGGTTGATTTACCTTGCTAATTTGCTTGGGTGTTGTTCTTGAAAAAGGGTGGCCTAAAACCCTTATTCCTTTGATATGTTTTACCCTTCATCTTGTCATTCCAAGATTTTAGGAAAACTGGACTTCCTCTGTTTTGCTCATAAATATGCCTTGCTCTCCTTATGGCTTCCTCCAAATTTTTGGGGTTATCATATTGAATCTTGTCACCGATGAATAAGGGTATCCCACTTAGAAACCTTTGGATTTTTACCTTCTCATCCTTTATAAAGTCAACATACTTCTTCAATTCAAAGAATCTCTTCTCATATTCATCCATTGTCATGGTTCCCAACTTGAGTTCAAATAACTCTTTCATCTTCCTTTCATAGTAATGCTCAGACAAATATTTATGTTCAAAATATACCTTGAGTTGCCTCCATGAGATCCTTTTCTCATCAAGGTTATTGTCTTGCTTAAGATGACCCCACCATATGGATTCCTTTCCTTTCAAGTGTTAAGTGGAAATTCTAGCTTCTACCCTTGAGGGATAATCATGCAGCTGGAAATATTTCTTCATTTCCAATAGCCATGCCTCAACCTCTTCTCCTTTCCTGTGTTCACCATTGAAAGTTGGTAGTTTGATCTTCTGGAGTTCACCTTACAAGATGTATGCCTCAGGCCTTCTCCTATAGCTCTTGATAGGAGACACACTTGGGATTCTCCCTGGACCTGAACTTGCATGAGTTATTCTTGTGTATTTCCTTGGAGAATGATGGCACCTACTCATGCTTCTCAACTTCCTATAATTTTCATGATCATCCCTTTTTTTATGGGATCTGGATGTTGACACTTATCTAGCACTAGCTAATTTCTTAGTGCCAGAGTCTTTGTTGACTTGCTTATGAAACATATTTAAGCTCTGAAGTATCTCCTCATGATCCTTCATAATCCTTTCATTATCGTCTCTATAGCTCTTCACTTACCTATGTAGGCTTCTCATAGTGAAAGGCTCGTGCCTATCCCTTCTTCCATTTGACTTTGTTTCAGAATTTCCCATGCTGAAAAGTAGACCTATGATCTCTTCCTCATGGTTGTAAGATCCCTAAGCATCTTCCATAACTCCAGTCCTCATATAAGAACCAAAGTATCTTTCATGTACCTCTAATTCTACAAGAAATGTGCATGTAATAATTATTGTTAAAACATGCATAGCATAAAACATTTCATCCATTAGAACATAGGTTATTTCTTCATAAATTTAAGAAGGAAAAACTATACCAATTCAAAATATGATTCCTTGTATGCATTCCTCTCTAAAACATCTTTCCAATGGTTGTACTCATGCCTCAATCTGAGTTCTGAGCGAAAAGTTACAACATTTATAAGTTGCAATTTCCACTCTTTTACTGCCACATAAATCTCTTTATTAATTTCTAAGAAGTTTTAATTCCCAATTCAAAACTTCAGGTTGATAGATGTCTTATACTCCTCAATACCTTTCCAGTGACTATTCTCTTTCTCAAATCCGAGCTCCACTCTGAAAGTTATGGTCTTGAGAAGTTTAGGTTGTTTTACCCAATTTATCCTTGTATGCTACAAGTGTCTTCTTTTACTCCCAACACATTTTGACATATTCAGATCTCGAATATGACTCTATGGTTGTCTTATATGGATCATAATATTTCCATATACTGGTTGTGTGCCCCAAACAGTCTTTCGAGCAATGAGTTATGCTTTCTGGAAGTAAACTTGTGCCAAAATCTTACCCTTATTGTTTTTGTTGTAACTTTCTCATATGAGATCTATTTTACGAACAGTTTAGCTCATTGGAAACATCTCCTCAATCTCTTTTATTTGAGATACAAAGACATATTGAACCTTGGTACACTCTGTTCTTGTGAGTTTTGGATGCCTAAAAACATCATTTAGGGCCTCAAAATTGCCCTGCAACTTAATGACTTCAAAAAACACCAATTTTTGCATAAAATTGTTTGTTTTATTGTGTTAACAACCCTTAAATCTGAGTTGTCGATCTCAAATCGTATGGAATATGAGTCGTTGATCCACGCCCCATCAATGACTGGAGTTCTCCTTTAGGTATTCACAACAATTTTCCCAACTTGTCGACCTGACCATCGGCCATCGACCCAATCCCTTGAAAACCGATTCACAACACCACACTAAACCAGCTGACCAAACCATCAGTTGTCGGTGATTTTCATTGGTGAGTGAAAATCTCATCAATTATGTCGACGCCTGACCCTTGGCCCATTGGCCATCCCTGTTGGATGACGTGGCATGACACATCATCTTAATGTATCAACTTAGCTAATGTGGCACGATATGTGGATGTTGACATGGCATTACACATGGATGTTGATGTGGCATGACATGTCATCAAAATGTATCAACTTAGTTGATGTGGAACGACACGTGGATGTTGAAATGGAATGACACATGGATGTTGATGTGGCATGGCATGTCATCACCCTCTTTCCTCCATCAGTCATTGGTTGATTCTCTTAAATGACCTGAGCACCTTTCTGAATCGGTCAATGCCCAACCATCGGCTCGTCAGTAATCGGAAAAAATAAACACCTTGTCGATTCACCCAACCATTGGCCATCGGTTTTCAATGATTTCTGTTGGCGACCAAAAAAACTTCATTGAATCTGATCAATGCCCAACCATCGGCGATCAATGATTTTTATTGGTGACTAAAAATACTTCATTGAATCCATCATACCCCTGACCATTGACCATTGACCAACTCTTCGCCAATTCGGTCGACCCGACCATGGATCATCGGTGATTTCTGTTAGCGAACTTCAACACTTAGTCATTTTTTATCAAATTCCAAGTGAATCTAAGCCATCGATCTTCAAGCCAAGATGATCTTGACAGTTGATCGACTCCCTCCTTGCAACCTCCGAAAACTAATCTAGACCGTTGATTTGATCTATTTTCCAAATGGCTGAAAATGAATTTTGGTTGTTGATTCGCTCAACCTTCCAAATGACTGAAACATTATGGATTTTAAATTTATCATGTCAAATCTCAATCGTTGATCTCGAGATCAAAATCGATCTCTACCGTCAATTCCTAAACTTCTACCCAGTATTACAAGAGACCATTAAAACGAAAATTTTGACCTTTCCAGGTTGAATTCTGCTCTGCAACTTGCATATTTCCCTCATTAAATTTATTAAACAAATATGAGTCACATAAACTTGAATTATATTCACAAATTTGGGGGATTTCACTCTGATTTTCCTTTTTTTTTCTCCAAATCTATCACAGTCAAATGTGCAATAGTGAATTTTCTCAATTCCCATCTATCTTGGCCCATACAAGCCTGGTGTTTGAACCAGACGCTATGATACCATAATGTAACATCCCCCAACCCAACTAAGGAGCATTACGGTGTGGAATAAACTTACAAATTAAATTTGATGTTATCCAATTAAATTCTTGTAGCTTCCATCTACGAATTAAAACTAGATTTAGCTATTGTTCGCTACCATTAAATTGATGTATCTATGGCATGCTAAAATAGACATGAATGCAGATTAATAATTCAACACAGCAACATATAAATCATTCTTAAATATTTAGAGTTCATGCACAACAGTTTAAATCATAAACATAACACATAAACATATAAAACACTTATGTTTTATAATCAGTTATGAAACCAGCTACTTGGGACGGGCGTTCCACCCAACCATACACTGATTGTTCCAAATCTCAATATCCAATCACCCCCATGTTGAGGCTAGTAATCCAAAAAAGAGGATGGCATCCCACTCACAGCTCATAAAACTCACAACCCACTGGTATCTTCCTACAACTATCCTAATTTTCCACTAACTCTCTTCCTCTTGACCTACCCAACCCAAGGAATGTACCCCTTCACTGATCTCAATCCCTTGGGCATCTCATTCATTTATCGGGGTCGTTTTGGCACAGGTAACCATGAATCTCTCAACTTGGAACTCAAGGGATCTTGTTCCTAGAAAAAACTATCAGCAAAACAATAACAAACACTTGTTGTTACGGTGCAACTTACATAGGAGTTCACTCTTCAAGCCTGACAACCTAGCTCTTCAATCTTCAGCTCCAAAATGCTCCAAAAATGCTCCAGCATGCTCTAGAATTCACCCTCCATGGATTTTCCAGCAACAAACTCTCTTTCTTTCTCTCTACCTGTTGCTCATGCACTAAAATTGAATGTGTAAAAATTGTTGTAGCTACCCATACAAATTTCCTCTCCTTTGGCTTGCTTTCTTGACTCACACACTTCCCCAAGTTGATTGTACTCAACCTGCCCATTCTCCCAATAATTGTTGGATGTGACCATTCACACCCACCCTCTTACATGTATTCAATGATCGGCTTTGGAAACACTCAATCAGAAATTAGAAGCTTCATATACCTATATCAATTTTTAGGAAAATGGGTTGAATTAATATACATGGGTAATTCCCCATTGGACCCCTCTTAAGCATTCTCTTAGACCCTCCCCTCTCTTGTGGATTAATTCATCCCCCATCTCTGTCCATGTCCCCTTAACAGGTGGCATCACATTTTGTTATCGACATTCAGAAACACAAATTTGCATATTACATCGCTTGGGCGTAGCCACATATTATATCTACATAAGCATTAGTTAAACTAAGGATTATAGTGGGGACATTACATATCTCGTTATTGCAGGTGGTTAGTTGCTCAACTACCAACCCTCCTTTCATTAACTGGTTTTTTTCTTTGGATTCAAAAAAAGGGAAAAGACTGATCATTCCCAAACTACTTCAATAAGGTGGCTTGGAATCCTCTAGCATGATTATATCCTTTCGATGCCCCCTCTCTAATCCCTCTAGTGGTATCATGGCTAGTACTAGAGCTTCACCCTTTAGTCAATTGTTTGGATTCTATATTACACAATAATACAATTTAAATTTCTTTAGATTCCCCCCTCTTAGCCATCCTCTTAGACCCTCCCCTCTCTTGTGGATTAATTCAGCTCCCATCTCTATCCATTTCCCCTTAGCAACTGGCATCACATTTTGTTATCGACATTCATAAACACAAATTTGCATATTACATCGCTTGGACGTAGCCACATATTATATTTACATAAGCATTAGTTAAACTTAGGATTATAGTGGGGACATTACATATCTCGTTATTGCAGGTTGTTGGTTGCTCAACTACCAACCCTCCTTTCATTAACTAATTTTTTTTCTTTACATTCAGAAAAAGGGAAAATAATAATTATTCCCAAACTAGTTCAATAAGGTGGCTTGGAATCCTCTAACATGATTATATCCTTTCGATGCCCCCTCTATAATCCCTCTAGTGATATCATGAATAGTATGACAGTACTATAGCTTCACCCTTTAGTCAATTGTTTGGATTCTATATTACACAATAATACAATTTAAATTGCTTTAAATTTCCATGGCATGGAAAACAATATCTCCATAATGAGATAATCTCATCTCTAATCATAAATAATTACAATCAATCTAGGGGATTATAATCATAAATAATTACAATCAATCTAAGGGATTAAAAATAGGGTGTTACAAATAGACCTTGTGTCCTTTTAAATTCCAACTTTTCATGTTACCAGAGTTGTGGGATATGGGATAACTTATGCAATGATGATGTAAGTAAAATCAAATCCAATGGATCCTTTTAAATCCTTCAGTGCCTAAACCTTAACCACAACCACTAAACTTAAGTCAACCCCACCCTTTCTATTCAATTTTCATACTGTCGCGTGAAACACCCAAAATGACATAAACTCTACGACATATCCATCCTTGATCCCATTATCAAGTGACTAACAGACGTGACTCTGTTTTATGTTCCATAAGACATGTTACAAGTGAGTTTTTTCCATTATTAGCATCAAGTAGCTAATTGCATTCACATATTCATTTATTACAATGCATAAATCTCCTTTGTCTTCTTAGTTTTTTTTCTTGGAAAATATCATACTTTTTTATTTCATAAAGAAACATAAAGGTACATATATAATATGTGCAAGGAGCACTCAAAAGAAGTCCTCTAATAACAAGAGAGAATTAACTTTATAATAGAGCTTTAAAAAAACAACTCAAGTAATAATATCCTATTAAAAGAGGATTAATCCCCTCGTTTTTTCCTTTCTTAATTTATTTTTTTAACATCAAACCATCCCTCCCTTTCCCATGTAAAAAGTTCCAAGAGACTATCTGTAAAGCTAAATCTCAATTTCCAAGGTTCGACCTTTGTTGTTGGGATCCAAGTTATCAAATTCATGTGATCTCTTCATACCCCTAATAGGGTTTCACTTCCATCTTCAATTCTTGTGTGGATACCAACATAAACTTGCGATTTTTCCAATCTTTGGGGAAGGGTTGATTCTTCAGTTGGATATTTTGGACAAACTTTAATATCATGATTTAGAGATGTTTTTTTCTAATTTTATGTAGCCTAATCAACTACATCATTCAAATATAGTTGTTTTTGGTGATCGTCAGCCATGTAGTATTTATTATGATTTTATTATTTATGACACTTGTGTTTAAGCATTTTCTTTATTATCAATCTAATTATTTTATAATTATTGTTAGTCATCGATCTAATATTGTAAATAGATTTATGAAAGTTGGACAAAAGATTCAAATATTATTTCAAAGGGGTTGGATTCAATGGTGGAAAGCAAGGAGTTTTTCACCATTGGGAAAGGTTCAATTCCCATGAGGGCATAACCTGGATCTATGAGAGCACTTTGAGGTAGTGTTCAAACGTGTGGTTTCACCCAGAGATATTATATTAAATAGTATCATGACCCATGCATACATAAGTGGATCAAAGCCCACCCCCACGTCCTCAAAATTTAATAACCCTCGTATCGGCTAACAAGGAAGAGACAGGTTGTGGGACCGCCATCCGAGACAGACTACCATGCATCTCCTCAACCCGCTGGTGCCTGCCACCCTCCATATACTAACATCGTCTCACCACATGCAGCGTAATTTCACCACCCTGACGTGTAATGCTCGACTCATGGAACAACACAACTAGCACACTCGCTCTCTGGTTATGATGCTCTGTTGGTACCTCGCTCTTACCTGGTACATCCCTCGCGTCCTGCATTTCATCATGGAAAATCCCTTTGTTATCAGTCCAATTACTAGCCCTCACTTCACTCATTATGGCCACACCCTTAACTCATTTCTTGGATCGACGAGCTATTATTTCATCCTTGCTCCCCTCTGAATTTGGTCCTGTCACCTTTCTTCCTCTTTGTTCACCCTTGTTCACCCTCCCCTCTACATCATCCCCTCGATTTTGGTTCACTCTCTCCCCATCCTCTCATCTCTCTGTTTGATCTCCATTGCTCCATTGGCTCATGGAAGTTGGTCTCATCGCGCTCATGGAAGTTATTCTTGCAAACATAGGGGGCGCTTTGGTTCCCATCTAACCTCTACAATAGAAGGCTCACATGAATCCTACAAAGCCCATATTCGGGCCAAGATAGACTTAGCCGAGGTTGGTGTTCTTGTTCTAAGGCACTTTGTCTCAAATGAGGAGGTGCTTGATTCTGTTAGCTCATGGATCCCTGACACTAGCAACACAAGATCATGGGTCTCCCAATACCTGAAAAATGTGTACATTTACTGGCAATTGAAGCTTATGCTATGTCACGTCATTGTTGATCGATAGGAGGATAAGCATGAGATTCTACTGTAGCTCGATGAAATTCAGGGAGAGCTTAAGCTCCATGACCACAAGATGAATATGATGGCTAATCAATTGGTGGGATGGGATATCTTGTAAGTGAATCTGCCTCAAACCCAGGTGCCTTCGAATGAGGGCCAACCCTCTACTTATTTTTTATGCTTATAAGTTTTTTCAGTCTGTTGCTTAGTCTATGAGG
>ML785050.1:508090-544987 GCA_009831015.1 Picea engelmannii | reverse complement strand
CAGTGGGGCACATCATTCAGTGGAGAATTCAGATCTACGGAGTTTGAGAGTGGATTTGGGAATTTGGACATCTGGGTTTTCCTTGCAGTTGCCCGATCTATCATTTGGCATCTTTCTCGGGATGATTGGACACTTTTGGTAGCTAGGCAGAATTATTCAGGGCTTCAACATTCTATCAGGACGTGGTAGATCTGCTTGATTTAGTCTTCATTGTATATCCAGCCTTTGGAGGATTATTTTTTATTGTCGGGAGCATTTTGTAGTAGCTCATATCTATTGCTTGTACGGCCATCTGAGGTTTATACCAGATCGGCCATCTATTGTATTGATCTTACATTTCTCATAATAAAAAGGTCAGATCTTTGCTTGTGCTTCTACATTTTGAATATATTGTGATCTCCATGTGTTGATGAATCTTGTATGCACTTAGAAACTCAATAAATTAATAGTAGTTAGTGATTCCAAGAAATAATTTGGCTTGGGATCATTACAATATCAATGGCCACCCACCTATTCCTCGGGCTCAAAAAATAATTTTCCATCTTGGCATTTTTCAGCAGTTTTTCGGGTTCCAAACTTTCAAGGTCATTTTGAATCCCTAAATGACTTTTTTGGGGGATTTGGGGCCCAGATGATTGACAAAATCACGAACCTGAGCCAGTCAGAAAAATTTCTTCTCGGTTAGACCTTTCCAATGGTGTATCGAGCGCCCCAAACGGATATTGTAGGCAAAAGTTACACCCCTGGGAAGTTGACGTATCAACTACCCCCATCGGGGCCCGCAAACCTTTTGGATTTTCATCTTCTGGGGTTAGGGTTTTGGATTTTACTTATGTTAAAAATTACTTTGGGGCCTCATTGTAACAATCATCTTCTTTTGAATGCGATTATCCATCACATCTCTTCTTATAGATAAGTTGCCACCATTCTAGCGAGTATTTCACTCTGTATTTTTATAGTTTTGTACATTCCACACATTAATAGAAATTGTGTATTATTGTATATATGTTCCTCTTGTTATATTTACAATATATATTTATTATATTATTTCCTCTCTTTCAATATCTCTGCATATTTCTATGCTTTATCTCCGCTCTCATTTTGTGTTGAAAATAATCTGAATCACCCATACTTATACAATCTATGCGAGATCACATAGATCCAAACTTCATGGATTTCATAAACTATTTACAAACAAATTACACATGCATATATTTTAAATCGGATCTTTAACAGTTTGTGGAAATATGAAATAGGATTGAGCATCCATGTAAAGGAGAAATCCATGACAAAATGCATGAATTTATCTTATGCAATCTCATTCTCTTTCTTGTACTTATTTGATGAAGAGGTATCTTGCGCAATTATGCCACTTGTACAATTTTGACTATAGGTTTGACTTTCCTTTTATGTTGATATGGGGGATCCTTAGACTAATATGATAGGTGGATGAGGTTAAAGGATCGATTTGGCATCTTCCATAAGTCAAGGTTCAATCCTAAAGTGACTACGGCCCTATTGAACAATGATCTTGCTGTAGAAAATCGTTTGGTGACTAGGCTACAAAATTGTATTTTGAGTTGTACATAATCAAAGATTTTGAATCTACTCATTAAAATAATAACTAATTAAATAAAATTACATAAGGAAGAATGAAATTGAGTGTAAAATATACAGTTTACCTCTAATTTCCTTCAATACATAATTTTTGTAGTTGATCATGATATTTATGGAGAAAGGAATAAAATTAGATAAAACTATTTCATAGGTATGGACTTTGGATTGAAGTTTAATATAGGAATGTGACAAAAAGAGTCTATTTTGAGGACACACTATAGACTGTTCTTATGTATATGTGTTTCATTCTTATTTTTTATCTTCAGGGAATGCTTATCAAAATATGTGGGCATAGGACTTTAAATGATTGTTTAAATGCTAGACTATTCTAGGTTTGCAGTTATTTACTTATATTTGTGTCTTTGTTATGTGAGAAATATTTCCCCAACCATTGATAGGAGCATGTATAGTTCTATGTTTTATTTCTAGTTACCTTAGTTATGTATTGATGCATGCATCTTAGATTATTTTCATTCCATTCTTTATATTAGAAACTATCAACGGTGGACTAGGCTGCAACTGGTAAACCCTAAACCAGAAATTTCCACCGGGAAAGAATATGGATAGGTTCCCTATTCCAAATGGTTAGAGGTCTAATTGGGAATTGTCACTAGGGGTAACCCCTATTGTTGATAAAATTCACATGTAGACCCTGTCAACACTACCCTTTTCTCTATTCTTTCCTTTCTCATTTGATCTTCTACAAACAACCAAGGCTTCATGGGTGGATTCAGAAGCTTTTTGCCTCACCTCCTATCATAGTAAAGCATTAATGACCTCATCAAACTCCAATGTATTTACAATGCTTCCAATATCCATTATCAAGGTGTCTCATGAATCTAGCAAACAACACAAAGGGTCATACAACAATCCTCCCCATCCATCTTCACTCCAACTGAGATCAACTAGGTCACAATAGTACTAAATGCATTCAACTACTCAGTTACAGAATCACCATGACCTATTCTCAAAGAAAATAACCAATTTCACAAAAAAAAGTTTAATAACCAAGGATTTAGCTTGATACATATTCCCCAAATTCTTTCAGAGAGTCACTATATGTTTTTATTCAGAAACATTCAATAATATAAAATCAACCAAACAGAGCCTGATAAAGCTTATTTCCTTTCTATATAACACCATGTATTCTTAATATATCATACAAGTGGGAATGGTTCTAGATATTGAAACCCATAGATGTTGATCTACGAGAAGATCCTCCATATTGAGCTTCCACAACTCAAGGTTAGTTCCATTAAATTTGTCCATTTCTAATATAGATGTGCTCACCATTTCCCTACAACAAGATTTCCTTCTATGCAAGATCCCACTCAAACAAATATTAGATTAAAACAATTTGTCCCTAACACCTTAGATCCAAGGTGTTGAGGCTTTGATACCAAATGAGAGGAAGAAGAGGTGTGGAATACACTTCCTACACTAATCCATGAGAGAAGAATGTGCATAAACTAAAAATGGAATATTTACAACCAAATAAAATAAACTACAAACCATAAAAAAACACGATAACTTGGAGAAAACCCTTCTGGGAGAAAACCCGTAAACTTTCAAGCACACTCAATGTATTATTAAACAACTAAATGGTTACTATATAGAGTCTTTTTGCTCTCAACAAGAGTGTTCAACTGTAGCATAATTCTAGAGAAATTTTAGCAGCATAAAAGTGAGATAAAATTGCACCCTAAACTCCTCTAGCCCTAGAACTATATAAATAGACATAATAAAATCATAACCCATTTATAGTTTTCCATTTCTACTGACTAGAAACCACTAGCAAGTTATTCCCTGCCACTACTTTGCATTTATTCTCTTCCATTGTTCGACATTTATTTTTTGTTATATCTTTGCACTTATTTTTTTCTCCACTTTAGCACTGCGTTTATTCCTTGCTCCACTACAACTCTAAATGTATCCTATGCTCCACTATAGCTCTGCATTTGTTCTTTACTCCACTGCAACTTTTCATTTATTCTCTTCTCCACTATAGCTCTGCAAGGAGTATGACAGACTTATCCCAACATAATATAGAGTGAATACATTGTAGTGAATGTTTCCATGGTTATGAAAAACTATTATTATAGAGTGTGTCATTTCTAAGCATTATTGGCATAAAAATGACCCCATACAACTATCATGATTAAATAGATATTTACACAAAATTTATCAACATTAATGTAAAATGCTAATATAATTTACAAAGTTTATACCCAAAATCTATACATAAATCAACTAAAAAGAAACTAAACTTGGAACCTTATTAAATGGATATTGGCACAAAATTTATCTCAACACTAATGCAAAGTGCAACATAATTTTGTATTTATATAATTAGAAAAATCTATACATATATCATAGAGAAATTAAGCTAGAAAGTTTCAAAACAAAAATTCATTTAAACTTTTGACCCACCTTAAGAAACTAATTTTCTATATATCAATGCTTTGCTCATTTTTATGTGGATATAGGCATCTCTGAAATAGGGTGTGAGAGCATAGGTTATTTTAACAAGTGTTGTGTGGCATCTTAGTCCATGCCAAGTAGATTTGGGAATGGAGATGATAGTTGGAAACTTATGATTATTCATGGTGATGATTTTTGGAAAATGGCGAGAGTCGAGGAATATTGTTAAAAAAACAGAAATTAACAGTATGGTAGGTAAAGGGTAATTAGAATAGATGATTAAAAAATATTAAAAAGTTATGTTCAATTGTTTTTTAGAAATTAAATGATAAGAAAATTATGAATATTAAAAGGTATATTGAAATTGCATTGAATAGTAATTTAAGATATAACTTATATCTTATTGTACATTTATTGAAAAAGAATCTACCCAGGAATAGATGGCAGGAAGAAAGTAATTAGTATGAAATGGAATCTTCTCATAAAGTAATATGAAACCTAACATATGAAGAATATATCTGATAATATAATCTAATGTATTCCCCGAGGCGTAGGACAGTCAGTGACAGAGTGTGTTGTTAAGGCGCTATGTGATGTTAAAGTCACCGATTCGAAATCTGCGGGGACAAAAAATCCAGCCATGTTAAGGGTTGGTGTGGCTCAGGCCGGGTGTGGTCTCGGGATGATTTTGATGGCTTAGATTCCCTTGAGTCGTGGTTTCTTAGCCACAGTTTAGTCCCACATGTCACGGAAAAACTAACAAACAAAAAACAAAAAAAATAATCTAACGTAAATTGCGGTTAAATGGGTTTTAATGGGAGATGTTCTAGAGGTATTGGCTTATTAATCAGTAATCAAAGCATAATTAATCTGCATTGCCAATGCTTTCTAAATTGTGTGGTGAGTTGTCATTAATAAAAGCATAATTAATTTTCATTGGAAAGGGCACGAAGGTGGCAGAGATGGAAGGGAGTGATAAATGCTTTGAAAAGTTTTGTGAACTCAGGTAGAGTGAAGCTTGCAAGTTCAAGTGCAGGGTGAAAAATGTATATCACGAAAGTGTTGGGTGAAAAATGTATATCATGGAAGTGTTGGATGCAAGATGTATATCACGGAACATGGGGCATAAGAATTTGATAACGCTAAGTCGGGACCCAGTGGTGAGATAATTGGCTAAGTGTTGAAAGGGATGGTTTTTAGTAAGGCTCATGATGTGAAGATATAGATGGATATGAGGATCTAGCAGTCTTCTAATCGGAAAACCCCCGACCAATCCAAGAGCTCGAGAAAGTCAGGTTCAAGTTTAAAGAGATTTTGTTTATATTTATTTAAAATGTATTCATATTAATGTATCTTAATAGATTATTTGTGGTCCAAATGTAAACCATGTTCCAATTTGTGGAGGAATTGTAGACCACAAAATTTTTTGGGTGCAAGATGTATATCGTGGAATTGTAGATGACGAAAGTTTTGGGTGGAATATTTATAATAGCGCCAACCCGGGGGTCGGTTGAACTCCCGTAAATCGTTGTTGAATGTCTTTTTTTCTTATTAATGCCAATAAGTGAACCTGTGTGTTGAGTTGTCACTAGTAAAAGAATAATGGTTGTGCATTGGGAAGGAGGGGAATGTGGCGATGAAGAGAGTGATAAATGGTTTGAAATTTTTGTGAACTCGAGTATAGTGAAGGTTGCAGTGATAAAGTTGGCTAAGTATGGAATTGTAGATCACAAAATTTTAGGGTGCAAGATGTATATAACGGAACACAGGGAATGAGAGTTTGTTTGCACCAACCTGGGAACCGGTGACCATAGAAATGGCTAGGTATGAAAATAAAAGATGGAAAATCAGACTCCCATAAATCACGGTTGAATGAGTTTTTTGCTTATTAATTCAAATAAGTGACCCTGTGTGTTGATTTGTCGCTAGTAAACGCATAATGAATGTTCATTGGGAAGGGCGGGAATGTGGTAGGGATTGAAGAGAGCGGGAATGTGGCAAGGATTGAAGAGAGTGATAAATGGTTTGAAAATTTTGTGAACCTGGGTATAGTGAAGCTTGTGAGTTCCAGGATTCCGGGGTCGAATTGTAAATCACAGAAGTGTTGGGCGCAAAATGTATATCACGGAAGTGTTGTGGGGAAGATGTATATCAAGGAACAGGGGGCAGAAGAATTCAATAGCGCTAAGTTGGGACCCTACGATGCGATAATTGTCTAAGTGTTGAAAGGGACGACGGTCAGTCGAGTTCATGATGTGACAATATAGATGGAGATGAGGATCTGGCAGTCAGCTAACCTGGGAACCTGCGACCAATCCAGGAGCTCAAGAAATTCAAGTCCAAGTTTAAAGAGATTTTTTTTATATTTATTTAAAATGTATTCATATTAATGTATCTTAATAGATTATTTGTGGTCCAAATGTAAACCATGTTCCAATTTGTGGAGGAATTGTAGACCACATAATTTTTTGGTGCAAGATGTATATAGCGGCATTGTAGATGACAGAATTTTTGGGTGCAAGATTTATAATAGCGCCAACATGGGGGTCGATCGGACTCCCATAAATTGATGTTGAATACATTTTTTTCTTATTAATTCCAATAAGAGAACCTGTGTGTTGAGTTTTCGCTAGTAAAAGAATAATGAATGTGCATTGAGAAGGGAGGGAATGTGGCGGGTATTTAAGAGAGCGATAAATGTTTTGAAACTTTTGTGAACCCGGGTATAGTGAAGCTTGCGAGTTCCAGGAGTCTAGGGTTGAATTTTAAATCACGAAAGTGTTGGGTGAAAAATGTATATCATGGAAGTGTTGGGTGCAAAATGTATATCATGGAAGTGTTGGGTGAAAAATGTATATCACGGAAGTGTTGGATGCAAGATGTATATCACGGAACACAGGGCATAAGAATTCGATAGCGCTAAGTCGGGACCCTGTGGCGAGATAACTGGCTAAGTGTTGAAAGGGATGGTGGTTGATCGGGATCATGATGTGAAGATATAGATGGAGATGAGGATCTGGAAATCTGATAACCGGGGAATCTACGACCAATCTAGGAGCTCAAGAAAGGCAGGTTCAAGTTTAAAGGGATTTTGTTTATATTTATTTAAAATGTATTCATATTAATTTATCTTAATAGATTATTTGTGGTCCAAATGTAAACCATGTTCGAATTTGAAGGGTGTTTTGGGCTCACAAATTTTTCTCAAAACTATAAGAAGCATATAAAAAGTATATGAATTAACATTTTGTATATGGAAGCATAATCTGAAATATAGGAAGTTGCAATATATGCACAATATAAAACAGGAACATGACCGCAACATGTACAGGGAAATGAGTTAATTTTAAAACGAAATACAAAATTCAAATAACAACACCAAACATTGAAGATCGACATAGAACAACCTCAAATATTTATATTCAGATAAACTGGGTTACAAAATACATTTGAGAATATTTCCCAAAATAGTTGTCTTTGAATTTGTAAACAAATATATAGTTCAGTGCATATTCTGTGAAATATAAATGTGTTTTCCATAATGACTAGGATTGGGACTGTCGTGGACTACAAAGAAAATATGTACAAGAATGAAGTTTGTAAAAATAAGAAAGTCGGTGATGGAAAATAGCAAGACCTGGCAGGAAGAAAGAGAAAATTGTTAGTCCTTGGTTAAAGCTTTGTTAGAGTAACTGGATGAAGAAATCGAAAAAGACAAAAGAATGTGATCAATCCCAAATTACTATGATGGTGTCCCTTGCCTTGTCATTTGCTCACTGATGTCCTTTTATGGATTTCCTCGGCGGTTATGGGAACCGTGTGAAGCGTCCTTTGACCTTCAATGGCAATCTGGTCAACAACCTTTTTGAACCACTCTTCGATGTAGCTCCTCATGGGAGCCATGTTGATTTCATGTCGGATTTTTATACACGTTGATTTCATGTCGGATTTTTATATTGAATAATTCACTTTCCAAGTCCCTTAGATCAATAGAGAGGTTGTGAAATTCTTCTTGAATATCTTGGTTTTTAATCGAATAATTGACTAGACGGTTTTCATGTCATCTTCACCATATTCAAGAATGCCATAGAAATTTTCAAATGACAATATTTTCTAGATATGAACTTGATCATTGAATGATTGTCTGGTTAAAAACAACGATTTGAATATAAATTTCAGGTCTTGGACTTCATTGGTGTTGCCATCTAGATCTATCTCAATTAGCTTCTTGAATAGTTTGTCTCTTATAGATATGACCTGGTTACATTCTTGAACGATACCATTCAGGTTTTTTACCTTTTCTTTCCATCATGTATTTAGTTGGTCTATTCGATCCGGGGAAGGGAAATCCTCCTGTCTTCTTCTGAATTTCGTCATACCAATAACTTTAACACCAAATGGTAAAATTACATCAAGGTAGAAACCTTGCTCACTCTTCAGATATTCTTGCATATACTCATGAAAATTATTCACTCTTGTTCCAAAAGAGACCATATTCCTTGACATCTCCCAAGATTTTGTTATTAATTCCATTCTTATCTTTATATTATTTTTCACATAGCCTCGAGCTAATGTGAGAAGGATTGTTTATACTTTTAACTTTTTCGCAAGTGCGGTGGGCCCGATCATTGCCAAAGGAGTAGAAAACAGTGGAAGAGGCATTAGAGTTCCCTCCAATTCTTTGATTCGCTCCTTTAACATGGCATTTCATGTTTCAAGGCCACTAATAGAGTTTTCTAGAGCGTCTCCAGTTTATTGGTGTATCTGGGAGATCTGGGAAGAGTGCATGTTGCATAGGTTGATCTTTGAATGATATTTCACTCTCTTATTCTTTACATCTCTCTTTTCAATAACCATTTTTTTGGATTTGTTGTCAAAAAAAACACTCTGAAATGAAAAAGACTCTTCTTCGTCCAATGTATCGGTGCCAATTATTTCCATCTCAGGATTATGTGAAGCAGTTCTCTCTAGTCGGTCGTCATCGGGGAACATTTTGTCAATGTCAATTTCTAGTTCCATATCTTTAAGGGAGAGATCGTGGATATCAATTTCTCCCCTCGGTCCCTCATGTTCTTGGACTATTGTTTTTTGTTTTTTTGTCATGGGAAGTTTGTGAGAACTTTCAATTTTGTTGGGGGGAGGGTTCTTATCTCCTTCTCTGTCTAAAGAACTATGTGTGACTTTCTTGCTTGGGTAGGCCGTTAGAGTATTTCTCCGAGATGTTGTGGTCTTGGGTGTGGTGGTCGGGGATTGGGTACTTTTTTCACCCAAGCCTTTTTGTCTCTTCTTATACGAATAATTGGTACTGGGTATTGCATCGAGTTTTCTAGTGTCAGGAGAAGGACTTCCTGAGGCGTTATCTTCATCTTCATTTAGGATAGTGTCAGTGAAATAACTATTGAAACTGACAGCCAATAGGTGTTCTACAAAAATACCATCAAGGTCAAACCCTTTTACTTTTTCAACAGATTTCAAATTGAAGCTGTGGAAGTGGCCCAGGAAACCATCAATATTTTTCATATTCCTGACCATGAAATACTCGACTTTCCAAGGCAGAGATATGAATTGAATTTTATTTTTTCCATGGAAAAATGCAACCAGTAGATGGATATGTTACATGGAAGGAAGCAAGGATTTTGTTTGGAACCAAAAAATATTATAACATTATAGTTCTCCATTTCTTCTAGTGTGCCCTTCCTATCCAGGAACTTGGTCACCTGTTCATACAACTGGGGAAAATACTTTCCAAATATGAATGCTAATTTAAAAACTGAAACAAAATCATTAAAGACTTCATAAAAATGTTGGGAAGCGTCATGTCTCCATAATATCTGGTATGAGAAGGTTACTGGGTGAAATTCACAGTTTACCTTCTTACACATATATAGTCTAGGGAGTGGACAACAATTTTCCACTGCAAAAATTAAATAAGATGACATAAGAAATTTCTTTTGCCTTGTGTATTGCAATAAATGGGAATATATTTCAATGGAAATCAACTTGCCCCAATGGAATATGGCTTGTTCCTTGACCGTAAAATATAAAATATACAGAAGCATCCGAGAGATGTTGGTTGTACTTTGTTGTCCTGTTATCCTCGTGAAAATCCATGCAATTTTCCAGAAAGGGTTTCTAAATGCACTAACCTGTACTCTAGCCATGTCTCGAGGAGAAGTCATTGGGTTCTCTAAGAACTTTGGCAAGCGGTCCAATTCATTATCATGCTTCTTTAAGAACTGTCTGCAATTCTTTCCCTTGAAAGTAGGTGTTGGGTCGGGAAGTCTTAAAATCTTTTGAAATACTTGAGGTGATAGGGAGACTTGGGAATGGTTCCACAAGTGGATAATCCACTAGTTCAAAATATAGTTTTTGGCACAATACGTGACCAACTCTTTAAATTCAAAAAATTAAAGAGACACAACCTGCTCCTGCAATTCCAGATGTTGAGATAACTTTCCTCTAGGAAGAAAGGGACGAGTAGTAGTCATAAGCTCTGGACCACTAAAAATTCTGTTCCTCACGCCCGAAAATATTCAGGGTATCTCTACAAAAATGTTGTCGAGTTGCAGTCATAAGGTGATGAGAATGTTCCTTTTCTCCTGATAGTATTTAAAATAAACATTGGAGCATCATAATATAATCTCTCGTAAATATTGGTTCAATGCGTTTTAATGGGAGATGTCCTCGACATTTTTTCCTATTAATGCCAATATTTTTGATGTGTTTGGTGAGTTGTCACTAATAAAGGCATAATTAATGTGCATTGGGAATCATGAGAAGGTGGCGGGGATGGATAGGAGGAAAAACTGCTTTGAAACTTTTGTGAACCTGGGAGCCCGGGAACCCGCGAATTTGTGACAACAGGAGGTGAAGAATCGACTAAGTATGGAAAGGCAGGGTACAATGCCTTCAAAAAATTAAAGTAAATAACAATTTTTATGAGCTCAAGATCCACAAAAAAAAAAAAAAAAATTCACATGTCATAATATTGACCTATGCCAATTCGATGATAGGGAGGTTTAGTTTATGGATTCAAATATGGCTCACTTCAGGTGACTGGGGTGCATGTGGGGTGCTTGTGAGAAAAGCTAATGTTTTGATGAATATTTGTTTATATTACTACATGTGGCAGTAAATGTGTGATAGTATTTAGAATTAACACTGGAGGATGGTAATACAATCTCTCGTAAATCTTTGTTAAATGCATTTTAATGGGAGATGTCGTCCAACTTTTCACTCATTAATGCCAATTTTTTCGAAGATAATAAAAGTGTAATCAATTTTCATTGGGAAAGTGTGTGAAGATGGAAGGGAAATAAAGTAAGTATGAAAAGGAGGAGCGGTCAGACGAATGTGGACAGACTCATCGTAGGTAGAGTGAATCTTATGAGTTCGAGGAGTCTGGGGTCGAATTGTAGATAACGAAAGTTTTGGGTGCAAGATGTATATCACGGAACATGTGGCATGAGAGTTCGATAGCACAAATCCGGGAACTGGTGGTCAGAAACATTAACTATGGGAAAAACATTGTCAGCTATGTAATATACCTAGACCTTGACAAAATCAGGTTCAAGTCAAAATATTTTTTTATTTATTTACTTAAACAATGTTCATATTATTTTATTTTATTAGTATTTTTTGTGGCCCAAATGCAAACCATGTTCAAATTTGAAGGGTGGATCAACATTTTCATATGCAAGCATACTCTCAAATATGCAAAGTTGTTATATATGAAAAATACTAAAGAGGGACATCATGTCAACACCTTTGTAGATGGCAGTGGGCTAGCACAGTATTGCATTCTTGCTATGATGATGCCTTAAAAAAACTAAAATAACCAACATTTTTTTGCGAATTCAAGATTGACAGAAAGAAACTAATCATATTCCATATTATTCTCCCATTAATGCATTTTAATGGGAGATGTCCTTGAGCTTTCCTCTTATTAATTCCAATCTTTTCAAACATCTATGGTGAGTTCTCACTAGTAAAATCATAATTAATGTGCATTGAGAAGAGGCGAAGGTGGCGGGGATGGAGGGGAGTGAAAAATGATTTGATACTTTTGTGAACCTGGGAGTCCGTGAACCCTTGTGAAAAATAAAGGGAGCAAATAGCTTTATGTCTCACAAAAGAACACTTTGTCTGATAATTATCAAGCAATAGAAACACAACAACTATGGGGTATGAGAGTTCAATAGGGCATAACCGGGAACTGGTGGGCATAAAATTGGCTAAGTATGTAAATGAGCAATGGTCGGTCGGACTCGTAATGTGAAGATATAGATGGATATAGATTTTCTAAGTCTACAACCCTGGGAACCCATGAGCATAGAGATGTGACTAGGTATAAAAGAAGAAACGGATAATAGAGGGGAAGAAGAAAAGGGAAAAACTGACAAGTATAGAAAAGGAAAAAGAAAGGGAGCAAAGAACTTTATGTGTCACACAACAACACTTGGTCTTAAGTATTGAAAGGTGGGGTGGTCAGACCGATTTATCGTAGGAAGAGTTAGGCTTGTGAGTTTGAGGAGTCAGGGGTCGAGTTGTAGATTACCGAAGTTTTGGGTGCAATATGTATACCCAAACACGGGGCATGGGAGTTTGATAATGCTTACGCGGGAACCCGCGGCCATAAAATTGGATAAGTATGGAAACGAATGGTGGTCGGTCGGACGTGTGATGTGAAGATATAGATGGATATAGAATTTCTCACTCTGCCACCCCGAGAACCCGCGAGCATAAATATGCAACTAAGTATAGAACCAGAAACAGATAATAGAGGGAAAGAAGAAAAGGAAAGAACGGGTAAGTATAGAAGAGGAAAAATAAAGGGAGCAAAGAACTGTATGCCTCACACAAAAACTCTTAGTTTGATCATTATCAAGTGATAGAAACACATCAACTATGGGAAAAACATTTTCAGACGTGGAATATAGCTGGAGCTCAATAGACCCTGGTTCAAGATAAAAGAGATGTTGTTTGTATCTTTCTAAACAAGCAATAGACAAAATATATGACTTGGCACACTTATATGCAAGCATTCAGGAGTCATCATAGGTAGAATGAGGCTTGGGAGTTCAAGTCTAGGGTCGAATTGTAGATCACCAAAGTTTTGGGTGCAAGATGTATACCCCGAACATGGGGCATGCGAGTTCGATGGTGCCTACACAGGAACCCGTGGCCATAGAATTGAAGTATGAAAATGAACGACGGTCGGTCGGACTCATGATGTGAAGATATATATGGACATAGAATTTCTCACTCTACCATCCTGGGAACCCGTGAGCATAGATATGGGACTAAGTATATAACCAGAAATGGATAATAGAGGGGAACACGAATAGGAAAAATGGGTAATATAGAAGAGGAAAAAGAAAGGGAGAAAAGAACTGTATGCCTCACATAACAACACTTAGTCTGATAATTATCAAGCGATAGAAACATATCAACTATGGGAAAAACATTCTCAGCCATGGAATATAGCTGGAGCTCAACAAACCTGGTTCAAGTTAAAAGAGATGTTGTTTATATCTATTTCAACAAGCAATAGACAAAATATATGACTTGGCAATCTTACATGCAAGCATATTCTAAAATATGACAAGCTCCAATATATGCACAAATTGGACAACATATGTAGATCATAGATTTTGTAACCATACCTCTTAGTCTCTGGACCTTGTACTATGATGGAGGTTTCACTTCTACTTGTCAATAGTTCTTGTGAACTAAAAAACATGTGGTGTGAATGACATAAACATTTTTACCATGGCATAGCAGAATAAATAACTCAGATATTTATTTCGTAAACATAGAAAGAGTGTAATCTATGAATTCTTACATTCGACATTGTCGTTGTGTTGATGTTTGCGACGGTTCACTTCCCATGTCCATGTCACTTCTCAGACAGTGGCTATGAACATGTGTATATTGTTCATAGTCGATATGGATGTGCATTAGGCATACACACTGTATTTTTTGTGGCACAACTGTAGCCATACCTTTTGGAAGATTGTACTCCAACTTTCTCAGTTGTGGCACATAAGGCTCCATCCTTGTGTTCAATTACTTTGTTCTTTTTTCAATGCAACAATGCAAAGAATACAATGGACATGAAAGCAATTTGATATGTAGGAACACATGAAAAAAAGATGGAGTAAAAAAATATTTATTTCAAGATAGCGGCACAAAAAATATAATTGACATGAAGATAAGTTAATATACTGGAAGATATGCAACATCCAAGGAAAAAAAAATAGAAGAGTTGCAAACCAGTGGAACAAGTATAGACAAAGTAAATGAAAAACAATTGGATATGAAATACGGGTAGAAGTATGAACCTTTGCATTTATTCTTCTACATTTCTGGTTAAGATTTATTTTCCTTGTCCAGTTTTCTTGTTTGTTTCAATGGAAAAAAGTGCAAAACAAAATGGACATGAGCATAAGTTGACATGTAAGGAAAAAATAAGGAATATGTACATACAGTAAATAAAATAGAATAAAAGGAATAGAGCAACAGATAGTGTTAGAAGAATGTACCGGTTTTTTTTTTTCATCCATGTTTGTGTATATATAAAAAATTGTGTAAAAACATTTTGTGTCCAAAATCAATTACAAACCAGGGAAAAATAAGAAGTTGGATAACTTGGTTTTTTGCAACAAGCTAGACATATATGCTTTGAAACATAGAAATGTGATTTTTCAATATGTTTGATGTATATCTCATAATTCAAGTGCAATAACAATTGTATCGTGATCAAACCAGTATGTGTCTAAGATAAATATGTTGTATTGAGAAATGGGCACATTCGACCATACATGGTCAATAAGTGTGTTTTGTACATGGTTTATCTTGTCCAAAAAAAGTCGAGACTATATTTTCACATGTAGTTTTCCAATTCTTTTGTTCTGGCATTATTTTGTAGCATGTCAATATTGAAGTATCCTACAATGGCAATGGCTTCGTTCAGATGCAAATGCTCTAATGCATTGGAAAGAACATTTAGTATGGTGGAGAATGTTGCATGCAGAGCAGCATAGAGATTTAGTATTGGAATTTTTTATGCATGGAGAAATACTTTTGCGAGCACCATCTCAACATTGTTTTATTTGAAATCCATATGGTCCAAAATTTTTAAATGTTTTTTCACTAATATCATCACCCCATGTGTAATGTAACTCGATATGCAATTGTGATTTTGAAATTGTTTGTTTTGCATGCATAATGTCATGTATGTTTCCTGCAAGCAAATAATATTGGATTGCATTGTTTCATAGTCATTGAGTATATCATCCATGTGTGCATGTAGGTTGTGTGTGTTAAGTGAGAGAATTGATACATATGAGTTTGTTTGTATGGATTTGAAATCATACTGTAGATTCCACTTTGTGGTAGTCCTAAGGCATTGCATCTCAATATCAAATTTGTGTTTGACTTTGAAGTTATCTTTTGTAAGAGGAATTAGTAAATAAAAGGAGTCTATACTTCTGACACAGGACAATGTTGTGTATACAAGTCCATGTATTCGAATTCCAGCAGGGTCAAATGCAACACTATCAAGTGTTAGTCCTTGTGATCTATGGATTGTACATACACATGCAAGTTTAATTGGAAATTTTTTTCGAATATTCAGTCGACTTGTCTTTGCCGATGTCGATATTAGTTTTGATATTCGTAAGATAGGTGTCCAATCTCGTGCAGTGTTTGAATTATATAGATAATCCAACTTGTTTTCTTTTCAGTGGCCTATATGAGGCTCATGGAACTTAATCTAGAAGACATCAAGTTTTTTTTTTTGGTAAGGCCTTTGAGTATTCCATCTGCACCATTCACCAAGCCATATTGTGAATTATAGTTACAGGCATATATTCCAACCAAAATGTCTAATTTCATAACACGTTGTAAAGGCAAAGTGGTTGTATGTTCATGACGTGGCACATTTCCATGGTTGTCTTCTTCGAGGTCAATTGAATTGATGATGATATCATTGTCAGGCATGAACAATATCATGTACATGTTATGCATTGAAACATCTCTATTCATGTAGAACAAGTAAGGGAAGGTTGGGTCTGTTGGTGCAGGTCGCATGCACCTTGAATTTATATATGTTAAGTCATCATGTGTTTGGTTGTTTGTCTGCATTCTATTCATAATTGCAATAAATGTTTCATTTGTATGGCGCATTGTAGTATGTAATTCAAATCATTTTATATTGTCTTTCTAGAATCCATGTGTCATTGCTTGCATATTGACCATAGGTTGTTCAAATATCAAAGAATCTTGGATGGGTTGCGCCTGGTAAAGATCCCCATAGAATATCATGTCAATGTTTCCAAAGTATTTGGTGTGCACATGTTTTATGTTTCTTAGTTGGTTTTCAATGGAATACAAGAAGTGAATTCCAATCAAATATGCCTCATCTATGAAGACAAGTTGTAGTTCGTCATAAATTTTAGACAAGGTACCTAACATTTCCTTGTTAAGTGGAAGAAACTATGACTTGTTAAAAGGCATAAAAAATGCAGAGTGGATTGTTGTTCCACCTGCATTATATGCAAATTTTCCTGTGTATGCAACTATTAGCCCCTTTGGTTTCATAGGATCAGAGGAATTGTTTGAATCATAGATTCGTATAAGCATTTGGAATAGTTCTTTCGTTGTGAATGTCTTGCCTGTTCCCGCCCCACCTATAAGAAAAAAGTGCACAGGATTGTGCATGTTCAAGCGTTTTTTAAGTGCAATGTCCTTTAGAATTGTTTGTTGTTCTCGATTCAACAGACATCTGACTCTATGGTATTCGTTATTTTCAATAAGGAAAGGATGGTTTGTCACCTAAAAACCAAGATTGATATATTTTTCAATGTCGCCTACTCGAGGACGAGGCAAATCTGCTTGCAATTCATAGGACTCGTAGAGAGTTCTAGTTGTTTTATGGTTTGTGAATTTCTCATCAAGATTGTCAGGGTTTTCTAGTTCATTAACTGCACTTTCTAGATCACCCCATGTTGGATTAACATTGTATGTAAATATAGATTCATTGGCTTGTACTATAGTCTCAGAGGAAATATACACAGCTTCCCATGTAGGGAAGTTATGGTTTAATGTGTTTTCATTTTGATCAAACATAACATATAATAGTAGTTTTTCTCTACAATAGTTTTCATAGTCAGTATGTTTGTTGCATTTGACAAAGCGTGTTATAGAGGGATTTTTTCTTTTTGATATGGGTGCACCATTTTTTTCGTAATGTGATACAGACTCTGCTAAGCAGATATGCTTAATTGGAGATGGACACTGGAGGTAATAATCAATAATAGAGAGACATAGCACATCCTATGAATTGTCAGGCTCTTGTTCTAGCAAAGACGGTGGTTTAAGAACAAATGTGTGGTTCTCAAGTGGAGATGTGTTTATGAAGACACATTTCCTTGAACTACAATTGAGGGGCAGGGAAAGTGCAATGTGGACTGATTGTTGAGAAGACATTTGTTGAAGATTAAGTAATGTATTTCCAAGCGTACGTATCATTTGCATAGCATCAATATGACTTATTTCAAGTTCTTTGTGTATTCTTATGAATGCACTTGCCATAGATTTGTCAACCTTTGTCATATACGAGGTACAGTACAATGTTGTAGCATATACATTGAGGACATACTGTGCATATGTATTTGCATTCCACATAACTGGCATGTCCTTGGAGAAATTGTTGTTTCAAATATGGGAAAGTTTTCGTTTAAGGAAAATTGTTGGTTGTTTAAGCGCACATTGTATGGCTTGGATGTACTCATCTTCTGTTAGATTTAGCTTTGTCAAGAAGTCGTCGAAGCTCATTACTCATCAAAGTCTTGTTGTTCTATAAATGTGAACAAGGATTTAGATTTATCAATGACAACATTGTCCTATAAACTAAGTGGCTCTATCATTCTTGTTGTTCTCATTAGCGGCATAGGGAAGTGTATCTGCAATGTGATTTTTTTTCGTTTTTTACAGCATTTTGTATGATAATGTCTATGAACTTTGGAAAGTTCTAGATCCAAATGATTTGTGTTTCATGTTATGTATGTGTCCACAAACTACTCGATATGTGATTTGTTTTCATTTCCATAGACCGGTGCACCCTTTATCCACAACAGTGTGTGGTCATGCTCATTCCCCCTATTCTGGAACTCAGTCACAAAAAAGTAGTCCAATATTTTTCCAAAAAACATTTCATCATGGAATGTCAATTGTCTCAAAGCATTTATTCTATGTCTATAGTATCAAGTACATGTCATTAGGTCTTTTCTTATGAGGTAGTCAATGTCATAATTTTCTAGTGTATCAGTTTGTTTTTTCCTTTTCCTGTTCCTATACAATGCAGACACCGTAGCCAGCAACGGATCCCAGTGATGCTCTGCACTTTTAAATGTGATGAAAAATGTTGGCGGTCCCAATTGTCGGATCATTGCAAAAATAGTTTTCTTGTTTTGTTGCAAATAGTCAAGAGAGATGCAAATGTTTTTGAAATAAATGTATTCAATATTAGATTTTAGGATTTTTTCTAGGTTTGATTTGTACTTGACATCTTTGGCCAATAAATTTATTCCTTGTAGCTGGCCTTTTCTTATTCGCACCCACATACAAGACAACACTTGCTCAATTATTATGTGCATTGTTTTGAAAAACAAATTTGTTATGTGACACGAGAAGTCACCGCTTGAATGTAGCAGCTCCCATCGAACTATTTTATGGTAGCTGAATCATTCTGTAATGTCATTGGGACATGGATCTCCATAGAATAGTGTTGGGAAGTTCATTTCCTCAACAAATTTTTCCTTGAATATTCCATGTGGACGTTGCCCCTCAACAGGTGCAATTTCGACAATCTTGTCTTGCAAGTCAGGAATGTGTTATGAGTCAATGAATCCATGTATCAATGTTTCAACAGGTATTTCATTCTCATATTCATCGCATGTATCAAATTCACTAGCAATCTCGAGACTCTGTGCAAAGTTGTCATCCCCTTCTCCAAGAACACTATTCCAGTTCTCATTTATACAAATTTTATGTTCTTTGTACAGGGCCTTGGAACATAATTCTTTTAATGCTTTCATGACAACTTGCACATGCACTTTACATGTCTGGTATGAATTCTTTTATTGCAAGCGTCTTTTGAGAGCTACAACAATTGTCATTGTATTGCTAATGAATTGTGGCAAGGATTTTTGTACAACATCTAGTTGTACAGGCACATTAATAATTGATCTTCTTAAGCCCATTTGGGGCCATTTATAGCCCCATGGTCTGATTTGTGCAAATGCAATTCATAGAGAAACAAGTCTCTCTTCAAGTTTTGTAAGTGCACTTACATATGGCAGTGGTGTATTACATCTTATTTGGTCAGCCATTGCAAAGTGTGGCAGTTTTCCATTTTCAAGCGATCGTTTGCATGGAAGACAAATATTGCCACTCGAAAATGTTTTATCATTTAGTGTCAAGCCGAGGTATTCTTCTTCCAAATCAGGTGTGAAAGACTTAGTCTTTTTTGCGAAATTCAATTGATCGCAAATTGCACATGAAATGGAAGGAGTGTCTTTAATTTGTTTCATATAGATCTGTTTTGGATATTTCTTCCGTAGGGAAGTATGCATAGAAAGTGTTTGATGGTTTTTATTGGTAGCAGTGCATGGTGTTGGCTCTAGCCCACGAAATGTGATTTTTTCATCTCGATCAGTACCATGACAATTGTGGGATATGTGGTCGTACTTGTTTCTCTCACGTATCTGTTTTTTCAATATGTGGTAAGTTAACTTATGCGTGCCACTGTAAACTAGTTTCACTTGTTGACAAGACATGTTGGATGTGGAATCGAAATTTCTTATGAACATTGCATCCTCACCATATCGATGATGCAAACGATTATGCTCTTTGTCATTGGACATGTGATGTTTTTGCTCAGCAGAAAATGAGAAAATGTGATTGTGTTGTGCATGAACAAATTTTTTTAGGTTGTGATATGTCAGTTGTTGTCTAGAAGGAAGCGTAGTAATGTATTTTTTTCTCTCACGTATGAATTTTTCCAAGTTGTGATAAGTTAGTCTACATTTTTTGTTCAAGGTCTAGATGACCTCATGAAAACTGGGATGAGTTTCATTCTAATTAAATAGCATGTGACGCTTATGCAGATTCGATGCAGTTTGGGTGGCATTTAGACTAGATCCTGAACTGGTAGTATTTATGATACTACCAATGTATTTTTTTCTCTCATGCATGACCTTTTTCAAGTTGTGATAAGTTAGTCTATGTTTTGTGTTCAAGGTCTGGATGACCTCATGACAACCGAGATGAGTTTCATTCTGATTAAATAGCATGCGACGCTTATGCAGATTTGATGCGGTTTGGGTGGCATTGACACTGGACCCTGAACTCGTAGTATTTCCTATACCACCAATGTATTTTTTTTCTCTCACGTATGAACTTGTTCAAGTTGTGATAAGTTAGTCTAGGACTTTTTGTTTAAGCTCTATATGGAATCATCGCAACTGGCATGAGTTTCATTCTCATTAAATAGCATGCGACACGTATGCAGATTCAATGAGGTTTGGGTGGCATCGACAATGGACCCTGAACTAGTAGTATTTCTAATCAAAGTTTGATAATGGATATGTGGCATATATTTTTTCAACGAGATGATTTCAATTGTTCGATCGTAGTTTGAATTAGTACAACAGGAATGGACAATGCCATCCGACAGGGCCGACCAGACCTGGATATTTACTTTGAATATGATAGATAGCCATTGAAAATAGAATCTGCCACCCTCTACATTTCCTTTCTCATATGGAAATGCCATGTTTACAAGGTATTGTTTCCAACTTCCAATTGTCGGCATATTTTCTAGGAGATATGGTGAAAGGTGTTGATGCAAGCAGCTAAAATCCTGTTGGTTGTTGCCTATAATTTCATTGCAAAAGGATTGTATAATGTAAAGTCACAGCGACTGCACATCGAACTCTGTTGCTACCAAATAGTGAATGGAAATGAATAGACTATCTCCACAACTATATGCAGCAGTTGTCACTATTTTCAATCCATGGCAATGTATACAATGCATAATTCGTTTCCATTGTGACTCAAGGTCTTTGCAAATCAAGGACAAGTAAATACAAGGTCCTCCTAGATTGCATATGGATAATTTTCTATAGATTATTGGCTCATAATGACCACTGACAAGATTGGCATCATGGAACAAGATGCAATATGGATCGCTAGATGTACTTTTGTTGAATAGTAGATATCTTGTTTTTCTTGTCAATGACCATATTACAATTGATATATTCATCCACTTAGAAAACCAACGTATAAAAAATACACCTCCCCAAAGTCCCCTCTCATGTGCAGGAAGAATTGCAGATGCAGAAAACCGCATCTTTGAAAAATGCGTAGTGACATCATGTATTCCATGCAACTGGAAAAGAAAATTAGATGCCAATTCGTATTGATACGACTCAAATGCCTCGACGTCACCATTTTTTAAACATCCCAAGAAATAATCTATCAATCCATTGTGAAGGTCAGTTGAGGAATAATGAAAATGCAATATAACTTGAAATGCATCGAAGAGGCAATGTCCTACAGTATATGAGAATGCATCCAATCTAAAAATCCCATTTCTATGCAATACCTAGTCAATGTTGTCATGTATAATGGAGTATGTATATATTTCATAGGACTCAACATCTATTACTTGTTTCATATCTTAATCTATGATTTTCAAGATGTTTATTATCTATATTCAGTTTATATGCAAATAAAGAAAAAAAATATATATATATATATATATATATAAGTGCGGAACTACATGCCAATTCCGCTATGTATCCTTCAACCTTCTTCATGTCAAATTCAATCCCCCTAGTCACTACAACATATGAAAAACAAACAAATGTACAGTGAACAGTGAACCAAACATAAGAGACAACGCAAATGAAATAACACTATTAATTTGCTCAGCACAAAGACTGAGTATTCAAGGCGTATAATTTTTGAACCTATTCCACGCATTCATCCTATAGGATTTTCAATGGCAGAATATTCTTTGCAAGACATAAAGGACAAAAGAAAGCCAACAGGTGGACGAGGTTTTTGATCCAGAGAATAAAAGCATGCCCTGTCACAAGGCCCTGGCAGATGCTTTCCCCCTGTGACAACTCTGAATTCATTTTCTAAACCCCTTTGAATTTCTATTTTCTAAATAGCTATGGCATGATATCCAGGATGTGGAAGTTGGCATATGTCATTGTAAGGGGAAAACCTGGGGAAAATGCACCAAACGCATGGTTTCCAGGAACAAAAAATATGAGGAGAACATTCGGTTTTCTTTTTTTATTTCACTGTAGCTGCAACAGATGTGGGTTTTGTTTCCATGATCGACATTGAAAGAGGAAAAAAACATTTTGGAAGGGAATAGACAGGGGAAAATGCACCAAACGTATGGTTTCTAGGAATAGAAAATATGAGGAGAACATTGGGAAAAATGCACCAAATGTATGGTTTTCAGGAGCAGGAAAAATGAGGAGTTTTTTTTTTTTATATGTCACTATGGTTGCAACAGAGGTGGGTTCTGTATAGAAAATTGGCGTTCAAGAACAAGGACAAGATTCTGGTCGTAGCAGTCACACAGAAAGATGTTCTGCAACAGGATTTTTGAGCTAGGGATTCCTAGTATTGAAAATTCTTACTTGCTAGATGCAAATAACAAACAAAAAACAAGGAATAGAAACGAAACCATGGCATGGAAACTTACCCTTGAATGAGGAACGACAAAATATCAACTCCAAACCCTTCAAACTGCAACAACAGGTCCAACTGCAGATGCAGGACCCCAACCTTGCAAATTTGAAGCAAACAAGACCAAGCAACAAACAACAAAACTATGAACAAGCACCAAGAGGTCCAACTACAGCTACAGGACCTCAAATTTGCAAATTTGAATCAAACAACAACAAGCAACATCGAATGAACCAACAAACAAGCATCAACCAATGAACTAGTAATGTCGGTGAAGAACAATATTGCCCAAATTCATTGCAGACAACAATGTTTCCAAAAATCGAAGGAAACTATATTGTAACACGCTTTTTGAATAAACATTTAAGGCTGTGAGGCATGTTAGGTAAACACTTAAGGCTGTCAGAACCGTCAAAGGGCGTTGTGTTGTGCAAACATTTAAGAAAGAATGCAGTGTGGCGAGCATGTTTATGTACGCAATAATGAAAATGCCTCTCAAAGTACACAACAATAAAGAAAAATAAATAATAATAATAATAATAATAATAATAACAATAGTTCGAACAATGGAGACTATGCAAAAAACAATTTACTCAGAGGAAAAAGAAATATGAAAACTAACTATTCATGCTCAAAACTTTGTATATCTAAACATTTCAATATGAATAGTACAAATTCAAAAAGACTGTAGATGATAAAAACTTTGGATATGGAAACATACAAAGCATTGGGAATAACGAAGCTAGAAATAAGACCTCGAATCTATTATCCAATGAGATCATGACATATGAGGGGTTTTTTATTATATAAAAAATAATATTTTTAGTTATGTAGTTCGAGCAATAGAGATTATGCAAAAATTGTATTAAAAATAATGTTTTTAGTTCTATAGTTCAAGCAATAGAGATTATGCAAAAATCGTATAAAATATAATGTTTTTAGTTCTGTAGTTCGAGCAATAGAGATTATGCAAAAAATTGTAGTCAAACGACAAAATAATATAAAGTCAACGAATTATCGAACACTATAAACTTTGGATATCTAAACATTTCAGTATGAATAATACAAATTCAAAAAGACCGTAGATGATAAAAACTTTGGATATACCAGCATATAAATCATTGGGAATAGCAAAGTTGGCAATAAGACCTCAAATGTATTATCCAATGAGATCATGACATATAAGGTTTTTTTTATTATATAAAAATAATGTTTTTAGTTATGTAGTTCAAACAATAGAAATTATGCAAAAAATTGTAGTCAAATGACAAACTAATATAAAGTCAACGAATTATCGATTGCTATAGTCCCTCTATGCCTTTGGGCAGGGACTAATAATAGCCCTGACGTGTGTGACCTGGATTTAAGATTCTAGGAATATTTTCATCGTCTGTCATTACATAATATTGTGATTAATGAAAAATTGATTGCATTTAGTTTAATATATTGGATATTAATAATGTTTCGATGCTTTTGTGAAGTATCGTGTTCTTGTTCCCATTTCAATCAGTTAGGTTCATATTTTCAAATCCATTTCCTTTAACCTATGAAACATCAGCCTCCTATGCTCCTCATTATTCACTGAACAAAGCAATGATTTTAGCATGGCTCAATTTAAATCAACATTGAGTCTAGCTTGACCTCAGTGAATTTGGACGATAGGTGTGTGGAGGCCTTCAACTCTAGAAAAAATTAAGAGGCATAGGGATAGTATTAACATTAACATATTCCCTCAAGCCAACTCCAAACACTACAACTTTGGCATTTTAGGCACTCCAACTTCATCGATATAGATGGTGTTATATGTAGTTAATACATGTATTACATGAGGGGTAGTAGGTGTGGGTGGGGTGATCTATTCCCCAGGAGGTCAATTTAGTTTATCCTTCTCTTAGAGTTTAGGAGAGGAAACTAATAACCAAGTCAAGGCTTATGCTATATTTAAAGTCTTGGAACTAGCCCAGAACCAAGGCATTAAAGACATTTGCATTCTTGGTGGTTCTTGGTTGATCATCAATATAATTAGAGAACGAGCCCTGCCTCAAGACATGAAGCTCAAAAATATCATAGAAAGAGTTCTTCAATAAATCGAAGCCTTTGAATCTTTCCAACCCTTCCATATTCTCAAAATTAATAATCCCCAGGTAGACTATCAAACTAATCTAGCAACAAAGGAGACATTTGAATAAATTAGAATTGATGGTAGGGTCGACCAGCACCCAATTCCTTAATGAATACAACCATGTATATATGGAACCAATCATGGTTCCAAGCCTTTGGCGGGTCTCGCAAGCATGTGTCTCTTTCAAAATTCATGGGTTGATCCCTCCCTTATGTCATGCCACCTGGCCTCAATCTCCACCAAATGTAACGGCTTGTGGATGGATGTCTTCCCTATCCGGTCATTATTTAATCAACCCTGTCCTTCAACAACTTCTCCCCTCCTCACACATGCGCCTGATTTTCTCTGCTCTTTCTTGGCCTAGATCAAGGATTCTCTTGGCCTCTTCGTGAATGGGCTATGTAATCTATTGTTGGTGCATGGAGTCATTGCAGGTTGGTATTATGGTTCCCACCTTAAGTCATGATGGGCTCCAACGGTTTAGTCCTGTCACATGCACCCAGGAATGATGATGCTGGAAATTAATCATCGATCTAAGTGGGGGATATTCACATGCAACAATCGAAAAATAAATATAGATTCAGAGGAAATTCACAGCATGCACTGGATGTTCAATTATTAAAGCCATCAAAATCCCAATAATAGTTTGGAGGAGTTGGGACTTAGAAAAATCACTAGTGTTTCGGGAGTAGTTTGCGTCGAAATTTCTTAAAGAAATATGTCGATACAGGATAATATGGAAAACATAAGGATAGGTGCGGAGCATTGGCTCATGGAGCTGCAAGAGGAGGAGCATGAGGTAATGGCTATCCAACTGAATATTCTCTAACTTCAGCTCAATGAAGCTTCGGTTCACTGGAAATCCACCATGGAAACTCTCGTAGAACGACGGCATGAATTTCAGCAATTAAAGGATGAAGTGGAAGCGATATGATTAGAGGTGGTTGAGATGCGCTCTCAACTTGTCTCTCCAGTGCATTCGCCTTCTTCCCTGGACATCTCTAACGAAGCGTCGTCACCTGCTCAGCATGGTTGCACAGCAGAAGACCCAGGGTTCAACGATTCAACAACGCACCAACAAAACCCTAACTACCATCCCTTTCGGCAACACCTGCGAAGCAGGTGAAGTATCACCCGAAGTAGAGGCAGGGAGGATTACAGGACTCAGGTGTATGTAACTGAGCTGGGACACAAATCTGTGATTACAACACTTCGCGGGGTACTTAGAAACAACATATAGTAATTCATTGGCTTTATTCACATCACAGATCAAACCCTAAGTATAGATCGATGCAGTAATAATGACTAAATACACATCGCACGTTAGCATCATAATTTAGATCTAACACATTCAACATATACAAAGAATTAAACATTCATAGATCTATCTATTACTCATAACATTCAATGCACTAAGCAGATTCACAGCATAAACATTATAGCACAAAGTAAACCATCAAAAAAATATTTACGTGGTTCACCCTAGTGTGGGGCTATGTCCACCAATGACTTCTTCTTCTTTATTAGTATTCAATCTCTTACATCCATCTACTCCTGTGCACTAAGACACGGAGCCAAGCTTCGCACTGGACAGGTGATCTACGCACTAAGAACCAAATCCACCTTCCCAAAATCTGGTCAAGGCACAAAGCCAACTCCTCTATTATGCACAAAGCCTTACATACACATTCTATTGCACAAAGAAACTCATAACTACTTGCCTCTTTCACTTAGCTACTTACATCGCTCCTAATTTCCTCTTTCTACTTTTACATTATTTCTTATTTATACATTTACATCCCTTACAAAAAGGCCTAAACATGGGTAATCCCATGGGTCGACATACCTTAAACCCTAATACCCAAAACCCTAGTGAACCCCTTGTTGGGTCCACAAAAAAGTGGTCAAACCCGACCAATGTTTCCTCAAAACTTGGTCGAGGGCCAACAAACCCCCAACACTCACCTCTAACTCGTCTCGAGTCACTCAGATCTGGGTAGTTTTTCTTCGAAGGCCTCGAGCTTAGCTCGAGTTGCCTCGACTTGTTGCTTCACTCGAGCTTCCTTGCCTTCTTTCCTATGATCTGAGTCTCTTTAATTGTTTCTGGATTTCTCTTTCCATTCTTATTCTTATCTTCTCTTAGTGAAGTGACTTTGCACTATTGATGTGCTCTCAAAGGGTTCAAAGTTAATATCCCTTCTCTTACTATTTCTTGGATGGATATACTTCTTTCTTGCATGGATAGATCCTTCAAACCTTCTTGCGTTATTTATACCTCGACAACTAATTCTCTGGTCTTTTGTTGCTTCGACTCAACTTCTCATTCTTCTATCAATCGATGTATGAAATACCTTGGTTCTTTCTTTTTCTTTTATGTAGCTTCTTCCTCTGATTTCCTTTTGTTCTGATCTTTCTCAATCCAAGTCTTTCCTAACAAAAGACAAAACTGGGTGTTGTTCTCAACAAGATTAATGACTTCAAATTCTTCTTCTGTCGATGTTCCATGAATGATAACATGTACATTAGCCACTCTTCCACATAGGGTAATCATCTTTCTCTTAAACAAGCCTATTCTTCCTAATGAAGATACCATAATGGGCTTTCCCAAAATTTTCCAAGTGCTTTACGTCATAATATTCACTTGTGTCTCCTCATCCAGGACAGAGTCTATGTCAAAGTCTCATATTCTTGTATCTATGCGTTGTTTTTCTTTCAAGATCTCTGATTAACTGACATCTTTGTAATCATTCATTGTTTCTTTTAATTGTACTAACATAGTCTGAGATTTCTCTGATTCTTTCTCTTAATGATTCTTTAACATGCTCTTATTCTCTTGATAGTTTTCTTGTCTCATATTCATACTTTCAACTTTAGCAATCATTCTTGGACAATCCTGAACTTTATGACCAACAGTTTTACAACAAAGACAAATAGGACCTATACCAGGGCATTCTTTAGTAAGATGTCCCGGTCTTTTGTAGTTATAACATAGTGTCAATCCTCTCTTCCTCTTAAAGGTTCCCCAACTTCTCCTATACTACGCACTAGGATCACAGTGCTACACCTCCAATCTGCAAAAAAACATTCTAGGTTCTTGCATCCATTCATTAGTCCAAAAATTCTTTCTATGCATAGGAATAACATATCTTTCTCCATTTCTATCAAATTTATTCAGATAAACTCTTTCTTCTAACTGTACCCTAGCTTTCATACTAGGATAGAATCTATCAAACATACCTAGATTCATGCTTTCGAAACAAAAATTGTCACTTATCTTATTCTATCAAAGCACAAAGCTTTACCTTTTTCAAGATCTTACCTATTTTCTTCATATAGGGTTTCTTTCTTAGCACAAAGCTTTGCAAGTCAAGCAGAATATTGCAAACTACAGCAATAGATCTAATCACAGAGCTTCTCTTTTCTTTAGTTCCCAGCAATCATAGTTTCAGGTCCCGACAACGGAACCATTTGTTGGCACACGGGCAGACTCAGGGTTCAACGCTTCAACAACACACCAACAAAACCCTAACTACCGACCCTTTCAGCAACACTTGCAAAGCAGGTGAAGTCTCACCCGAGGTAGAAGTAGGGGGGGTTACAGGACTCAGGTGTATGTAATTGAGCTAGGACACATATCTGTGATTGCAACACTTCTCAGGGTACTTAGAAACAACATATAGTAATTCATTAGCTTTATTCACATTTCATATCAAACCCTAAGTACATATCGACGTAGTAACAATGACTAAATACACATCACACTTTAGCATCATAAGTCAGATCTAACACATTCAACATATACAAAGCATTAAGCATTCATAGATCTATCTATCACTCATAACATTCAATGCACTAAGCAGATTCACAACATAAACATTATAGCACAAAGAAAACCATCAACACAAGATTTGTGTGGTTCACCCCAGTGTGGGGCTACGTCCACCAACGACTTCTTCTTCTTTATTAGTCTTCAATCTCTTACATCCATCTGCACCTGTGCACTAAGCCACAGAGCCAAGATTTGCACTATACAGGTGATCTACGCACTAAGCGCCAGATCCACCTTCCCAAAATCAGGTCAAGGCACATAGCCAACTCCTCTATTACACACAAAGCCTTACATACACAGTATATTGCACAAAGAAACTCAGAACTACTTGCCTCTTGCACTTAGCTACTTACACCGCTCCTAATTTCCTCTTTCTACTTTTACATTATTTCTTATTTATACATTCACATCCCTTACAAAAAGGCCTAAACATGGGTAAACCCATGGGCTGACATCTTCTAAACCCTAATACCCAAAACTCTAGTGAACCCCTTGTTGGGTCCACAAAACAAGTGAGATCTCGCGATCTCAGCTCCACCTGGGTGCTCCATCTTCGACCATCCCATTGAAGTAAAAAAGTGGTCAAACCCGACCAATGTTTCCTCGAAACTTGGTCGAGGGCCAACACAACCCATAAAGGAGCACAATTTGAACTGGCCATCGCCTCCTCTTGAAGAGGCACCGGACATCCAAAAGATTGCTAATTAGCTAAGTCCATGTTGTGTTTTTTTGTTTCAATTCTAGGGGTCTTTTACAAGCAATATAGTCGGATTTCTAGTAATATGAACTCAATGTATTTATTAAAAGGTGGTCTTTTGAAACTTCTAGTAGTATCCAGTGAGTTTTTTTCTTTTCTCTGGCTCTGTTAGAAGATTGTAAAAACTTCTCCTATGATTGTCATAAGTTTTTTTCCAATTTCTTTTAAAAAAAAATACATGTATTACCTAATGCTTGCATGCATGTACAGAATTAGGAATTCACTGGTGCATGTAAGTTCAGGTATTAGTATGAATATATGTGCAAGCCTATAGTTGCATCAAAGTCCGCTGAAAAATTTTAATCATTTTTTGAACATTTAAGTCTACTGGAAAATGTTAATTATTTTGTGAAGTTTAAATTATTGGGTGTAAATTTCATCGACTAAATATTTCTTTAATGGTTATTAACCATGTAAAAGATTTTGTGATATGTCTATTAATATCAAACACTTAGGTAGTATTACTTGATTTTCGACCCACTTAAAAGTCTAACACATTTTTCCCAAGTCTATATTTTCACATCTTGGTCTTTTTCTTTCACTGGAATTTAGTAATTTAAATTTTTTTGACGAATATGCGTCTCCTGTGGGAAGCCATCGAAGGATATGTGCAAAGTTGTCCATCATTTCGTTCCTTTGTCGCCCAAGGGCTTCCTCGAGTAACATTTTAAAAGGAACTCCTACTCCATCATCTTTCTTCTCGTCCCCCATGGGTTGTTGTCGGGCTCGGCACAACCGATCTTGCAAAGGCTTCACTAGTTCGAGTCCCAACTTCTTGTACCCAAATCTTGTCAGGGACATGCACGAAGAAAAATAAATGAAGAGAAAACTGCTCTGATACCTCTGATCCATATTTATGAGAGGAACCAAATGAATAACAGACTGAATACAATAACACATAGATATGGAGAACAACAAGAGATATCCATTGAATAATAACTTCTATTGAATAAATAAAATAAGATGAAACTGTAAAACTGCAGAACTGAAAACAATTTGCTCAAATGGTGGTAGTTATCTATGAGAAGAGATGTGGCTACTATGTGCATCTGTTTGAGCAGAATGATTACAATGAGGCTCTAGAGGCCTTTTTAACATTACTCGTGAATTTCAAAACCCTAGACATCCAAAAACCTAACCCTAGGAGATGAAACACCAAAAGTTATGTGGGCACCGATAGGTAAGTTGATACCTCAACTTCCTGGGGTCGTAAAGTTTTCATGTGAACTTTGTTTTAGGCGCATGATAGCCTGTTGGAAAGGTATTTTCGAGAACTACACATTATTCCATAAAAATATGACTTTGTTTATAGATTGACTATGGAAAGCCAAAACAACACTGTTTAGGGCCCCAAAACAACCCTGGAAGTACAAAAAGATGTACTGACATGAAACTTCCAAAATAAGCAAGTTGGATTAGGTGGGAGGCCACCAATATCCACCTGGAAGTTGTGTAGGGCTTCATACAACCCTAGAAGTGTATAACCCACAATTACAATTAATTAAATAAGAATATGCTAAACTAAAAATTGTCAAGAGTGTCAAGAGGAGCTAGTTGGAATAGGTGGGTGGCCACCAATATCCACCTGGATCAATTAATTGGTTTTCGACCCACTTAAAATTCTAACACATTTTTCCCAAGTCTATATTTGCACATCTTCCTCTTTTTCTTTCACTGAAATTTAGTAATTTAAATTTTGTTGAGATTTATTATCATATTAATTGGAATGGTATATATTTGATAGATAAAGATATATTTAATAGTTCAAAAAAGAATTATAAACATGAACATTACATTACCATGTATGTCAACCACTTCTAATTATGTGATTGTGCTATAAATATGAATAATTTAACAACAAATATATGTCATTATAAGTAATTTTACCAAGTCAAGAGATCTTTATCTAAATGTAATTTAAATGATTGCATTAAATGAAAAAATGATATAGTATAATCTTATTAAAAAAATAAAATGTAAATTGTATCAAGATAGTCATGGTCAACATCATATTTTATATATAAATAGATGGATTATTTTAGATGGTATAGTTTTTTTAATAATGATTATCAATCCCATATTAACAAATAGTAGTTAGTGACAACTATCCTTATTAATAATTGACAATTAAATTATGATAAATTTTACCACTTTCAAAAACATAAAATAAAAAAGAAAAAATCAAGCATTTTCCATATAATTAACATTATTTCAAAAATACACATTATATGTCATTATAAGTAGTTTTACCAAGTCAAGAGATCTTTATCTAAATGTAATTTAAATGATTGCATTAAAGGAAAAAATGATATAGTTTAATCTTATTAAAAAAATAAAATGTAAATTTTATTAAGATAGTCATGGTCAACATCATATTCTATAGATAAATAGATGGATTATTTTAGATGGTATAGTTTTTTTAATAATGATTATCAATCCCATATTAACAAATAGTAGTTAGTGACAACTATCCTTATTAATAATTGACAATTAAATTATGATAAATTTTACCACTTTCAAAAACATAAAAAAAAACAAACATTTTTCATATAATTAACATTATTTCAAAAATACACATGATGGGGTGATAGGGACAAGTGCCCCTTCGAGAAATGCACCGGTAGTACACCACCTTGCTTGATCGAGTGAATGAAGCAAGAGGAAATGAGAGCTAGTTTGTGTGGAGAATTATGGTCCATGCAGATATGTACTATTGAATCCACTGTCTTGTACCTCGGCTCTGATATGTATATGATCAACTTAATGGTTCATTACTGCAATGTGAGGGATGATTCTCCACCAATGCAGCATCACAATTGTGAGGGATGATTCTCCACCAATGCAACATCACAATTGCAACTAGAATTCTCATCCGATAGGTATTAGTGTTTACAGTGGGTTTGAGTTCGTGATTTGGTTTTATAGTATGAATGGAGTGAAGGTCAAAGCTCCTCTCCACAGAGGCTTGGCTCTCAACACTCATGCAACTTCCCTCGGGCTTTGGGCTCTCCTCCCCTTTCCGCTTGTGCTTGTTCCTGTGCTTCACTAACCAAATGTCGCCCACCTATGGTTACTCTAGAGGCTACTGTCGAGGGAGTAGATGTCTTCCCGATCCCTCCTCTTTTGGCAACCCCAATCTGTAGCCCTCTAGCCCATGAGTGTTGCACTCTATTCGCCCAGAATGCAACCAATGAATTCAAGGAGAAAATCCCCCCCCCCCACTAGGATGAACTCAACACCGTGGAGGCGACCATTCCCTAGGAGCACACTTCCAAAATAGGCAATTTGGTTCCTGACTTGGGAAGCTCTAAAGCTCGAGATACTAAATATCTTAAAATTGTTGACCTATACTGGCATATAAAGACCTTCTTAGGAAAAAATCTGGTGAACAATGAAAATGAGCGGGAGGCGATTATGATGACCATCATGGGGATGCTCAACAAATCAATGCTTCCATGTCTCATAACTAAGAGCACCAATGGAGAGTAGGCGGCCTCTCTCCTAAATAATTTCTTGAATGAACAATATTTCGAGCTCTTTAGAAAGTTCTTGCTCTAATCTATTGAATGACACTATAAGAATAGTTAGATTTTCAAAATACTACTACATTTCCATAATACTATTATAATTATGCAATTTTATTTTGTTTTTACTTAAAAACATATCTCAAATTAAATTATTTGTGAGTCTATTGAGTGACACTATAAGAATAGTTAGATTTTCAAAATACTACTACATTTCCATAATACTACTATAATTATGCAATTTTGTTTTTACTTAAAAACATACATATCTCAAATTAAATTATTTGTGAGTCTATTGGGTGACACTATAAGAATAGTTAGATTTTCAAAATACTACTACATTTCCATAATACTACTATAATTATGCAATTTTGTTTTTACTTAAAAACATAGTTCAAATTAAATTATTTGTGCACATGATCTGCTCCACTCTGATTTCCTCACTCCCCACTGGAAGACCAAAAGTCATGTGGTTTTTGTATATTTCCTTAATGTGATAAATAGAATAGAGTGGTTTGGTTTGATTTGCTTACCCAAAAAAACATTATTTAAAATATAAAATTTCTTCCTAATCTCTCAAGTGATATGTTTTTTAAAAATCTCTTATTTGTTTTTCGTCATGATAGATCATCACATGGGTGACCCGCCATTGACTATCAGATGTACCAACCATAATCCCATAATTGTCACGGATTTTCATGGGGAAACAGATTTCTGTCTGGTGCCTTTTTGTTTTTCTCCTTTAACCACAACCCTATTCCCATAATTTTCGCGTATTTTCATGGGGAAACAGATTTCTGTCTGGTTCATTTTTTTTATCTTTTAACCACAACCCTAATTCACATAGTACATGGATGGTGGTCTGTTCACGACATATACCAAACAATTAACGAAAGTCCATAATGAAAGACATTACACCTAGTCGTCATGTCAATGATTAAATCAATTCGCCAACTCTGTACTTTGTGAGACCTACAAATATTTAATGCTCACGTAACTTCATATAGACATTTTTATGCTTTTTCCATGAATAGATCTGCACAAGCTACAGCCCAACCGAAACGTGCGACTTGGGAGTCTGATTAACGCTGCTGTAGCCGTGGAACTGAAGTGAATTGATCAGTATGAATACCCCTCCCTTCAACTGTGCTGGATTCGATACTACCCCACGTTACAAAGAAAGTTATCCTGTCATTATATTTGTATGAAGGTCCCCCTTATTGAATCAAGAATACTTGTGCTGAACAGTTGAAGATCATACAGTTCGCTTAATCAATAATACTTCTCCTGAACAATAGAAGATCATACAATTTGCTAGCTTTATATAGCAGTAATGATCTGTGGCAATATACATGAAGCAAGAGAGCAGTACAAGGCCCATATTTAATTGAAAAGATGCGGCACAGAAAGGAGCACACTTGCTGCAGAAAGCAGGCAATAAAGAGAGGATTTTGGTCACCTGAAGAAGATAAGAAACTCATATGTTATATTACAGCTCACGGCCATGGCTGCTGGTCATCCCTACCTGACAGAGCCGGTAACAACTAATAATTCATATGTGATCTCAGCATGAGCGATAGAATCAGCAGTAATATAGATAAATATATAAAACCTGTTTTTAATTAAATTAAGGTGCATGGATATATCGCAGGATTACAGAGATGTGGCAAGAGTTGCCGATTAAGGTGGATGAATTACCTGAGGCCGGGGATAAAACATGGGAATTTTTCAAAGGAAGAAGAGAACATTATAATTTGTCTCCATAAAGTCACGGATAATAGGTAATTTGTTTTGGAATTTATAATATTGTAGTAGTGTCTTGTATGAACATAATGGTTGGTTGTGGTATCCTTTGTGCATGTTTGGTAGGGTTTCTCTTCTTCCGTTATCTGACTTGTTATTTGAATGTGTGCATGAAATTTCCCTTTGTGCATGTTTGGTAGGTTTCTGCCAGGCTTGTCATGTGTGTGAGAAATAACGTTCCTTGTTTTGTGTTTTTTTTATCGTTCCTAAATACTATACATTCTTATATTTACTACTCATATTCATTGTGATTATGGATTTGTTATGAAACTAGACTGGTGAAATTGTTTTTCAGATTATAAAATCTCAACTCTACCATCCATATTCATTGTGGTTATGGGTTTGTTTTGCAGATGGGCACAGATAGCTAAACATTTGCCAGGAAGGACAGACAGTGAAATAAAGAATTACTGGAACAGCTACCTCAAGAAAAAGCTTGCAGTTGGCTTGAATGATCAGAATTTAAGTGATGTCTCAGAGCCTGGTTATTCAACCATTTTAAAACATCTAGATATGCATGGACAGATTACTGGGGAAGATGATCACATTGTTAACAGTTGCACTCATGTTCCTAAAGATTCTAACGGATTCATCCAGTGCAGACCTGTAGAACTAGAATTTTGTCCCTGTAACTCTCGTATCTCTGCCCACAACTTCCCAGTTCAGTCGGCACAGCAGATATTGAGCAGTACTGCAGAAACGAGCTGGACGAATTGTAGGGATGAAGATTTGAATCAATTAATAGCAGATGCAATGCCGACTTACCCAATTCATCAGAATGGGATATTCCTTCAAGATGCAGGCAGCTCTCAGCAAGAAGATCATGGGATGATAAGATTTTCGGCAAGTGATGACAATGGGTACATTGATGTTCCATGCCTGTCATTCGATAGCTCAGATGTTAATTCAATGTGGCATTCATCCTGCAACTCATCGAACCAGATTGAGAAGAACGATACACTGTCTGCAGTGATCGAATCTCCATTCAACAACATGTTCTCGACAGATCTGCCTAGTCTGGATCAGCATCTTCAATAGATGGTTATAAAAATACCGACAAACGATACATATGCATCCATATTATGATTTGAAGGTGACTAGAAATTGGTCTATTGTATAAGGTTTTGGATTCCATATTATGATTTGAATGTGAACTTTCAAAATATAAATTGTTTACTGCATAGGATTGTTTTGAGGTGTGAGTGACTGTAATATTTCCAGTTATTACTTATAAAAATTTCCCAAATGACCAGAAGAGAGTTTAAGTGGGTTTGTGAAGTGCTGGTGTTGCCTTAAGCTCTATCCCTTCTACAGAAGATTTAATATTTGGACAATAACCTTAGGTTTCTAAGATTTCAGAAATCTAGGATATCTTCTCAATAAACATCATAGTAAAATCATTAAAAATAAACCCTCGGGTTGCTCTAGATATGGATCGCATTTTAATGTTTCAACATAATAGCTGGAACTAGTCATTGTTGAAATTCCTTATGCTGTATAGGAAATAATATTCAAGTCATTGTGTTTGCCCAAATCTGGATGCTAATTGAATAATGAATTTCAATTTTTCAATAAATTATGTGGCTTTTCAATGTTTTAATGAATGATTTTTATGGGTAGCAATAAGCACAGGGTTGTAAGGTATTAAATGCTCTGCATACTTAGATGTGAGTTTTTGGATGGGACAATCAACATTCAAGTAAGCAAATCATTTAATGCTTTACTTATTTTTATTGGTGCTTTGTTTTAATTTATTGTTCAATAAATTGACTTTTATAGATAATAATGGCCTCCTCTAACAAGAAGCACTTCACTATTGAGTGGGTTAATTCTGGAGCAATCTTCTCTTCCAAGTTACTTTTTCTGCTTTTAAATTTTTGGCCAATCTAAAACTACTCTCTTCACTACAGGGTATTAAATACTCTGCATATTTGAATGTGAGTCTTTGAGTTGACAACCAACACCAAACATGCAAAGTATTTAATACTCAATTACTTTTGGCCAATTTTTATGGCATTTTTATTTGGGGATCAATAACCAGCCTGCT
>ML785050.1:472826-500565 GCA_009831015.1 Picea engelmannii | reverse complement strand
GAAGAAGGAAGTACATGTAGGCCCTGAAGATAATTAAAGAAAAGAATTACAAAATAAGAAAGTGTCAGGTCGGCCCTAATGTTAAAAGGAAGTGACATAAATGGTATAAATAAACATCATTATACATTAATTTGACACAAGTCAAATTTCAGAGGTAATAAGAAGAAAAGAAGGTTGGATTTCAAGGGAGGATTAAGTCTTTTGGTGATGTGTTCTAAGGTATGTTATTTTCAGGTCATCTTACCATTTTTGCTATAAATTTTATTCTAGAACAATTCAGATGGTGAAATCACTATGGTGTTGAGAAAACATATCAAGGTACCTTTAGTAAAAAGTTCATCTCTTGATTCGCTACAATTATGGAGATACACTATGTGGAAGATAGGGTTTGTGATTAGTCATGAAGCTAGTCAATAAACAGGTGTTCTGGGTAAAACAGACATAAATTATTCATCGAGAATCCAAATGAAGTGGGACAAATTTCATTGGAAATATTACAGAATTTGGTTTCTTGTGTGTGAGTTTAATAATCGGATGTTAATTATTGAGCGCGGGGCATTCTGTGCAAGTTCACTCTCCTGAATAGACTAGAATTGAATAAAGTCTACCATTCTTTCAATAACCTCTTTTTGGGGAGGATTCAAGAAGTGAAAATTGGAGGAGTTTCAGAGAATACATTGAGTAATATTATCTATAGGATCAAAGTACTCCAAGAATTGAAGAATTACAGAAATTGAAGAAGTCTTAGGAAGAAATTTAGGTTCTATGTGATGATTGGTTGATGGTGATGATTTAATGTAAAGTTTTATTATCTCTCATATATTCTTGGGTGGAAGGAAGGGGCAAGGGTGGAGAGTTAAACTCTCTCTTGATATTGGAGGATTGTATCTTCCTCTTGGAGGTTTATCCCTCCCTTTACATTTGGAAGTTGTAGCTACCTTTGGAAGTCATTACTTCCATTGAACAATAACTATTGATTATTTATCATATATTGTGCATGGTGTATTGTGGTGTATTGGTGTAATTCGTATACTATTGTTCATTGCTCATTGGATATAGTTGAATGGTTTAAGTATAATTTGAAAAAGGTTTTAAATTGTACTTGATATTGATTCACCCCCCTCTCAATATCAACATGTATATCATCTCACTCGAAACTTTGAAGCTGAAATTCTCGATCAACATTTTAAGATAATTCCCTACTACGCTTTGATGTATACCAAAACCTTTTGCAAGATATTCTACTATAAAAAAAAATCAAAATTTTTACCTTAGAAATAAAATGTTATAACATAATAAAAACTTTAGGTTTGGTGTATCATTATTTTATGGTAATAACCCTATAAGAAAGGATTTATTTTGTTCCATTTGCATCGAATTAAATAAATTTTTCATTTTTTTCTTCATTAATTTTATCAAGGGAACATGAAACATGGRACCAAGACAAGCCTTGAATTTGTCATTATATGGAGAAAATGAAATAGTGTATACCATTGGTGAGTCACCCACACAATAGAAAACCATGTTTTTTGACAAGATACACATTCCCCAAAAATGATTTTAAAATCCTCTTTGTTCTCTTTTGTGCATAGAAAAATATGGAAAAGATATGTACTATACATGGTATCTAACCTAAACTAAGGAGTGAATGATGAGGAAAACTTCAAATGAATGTAACTCAAATAGAACCATTGTAAACCATTTAATATTGAACAAACAACTAGATGAACAACATTCTCTATCTAGATCAACAACGAGGATACATATCGAAGGAATTATGGGGTTGATAATTCCTTGGATGCATAGGTGGGGTCAGTCTCTCCTTTTACGAGTTTGCTCCTTTTCACACTCTCCTTAATGGCAGATGGGATCGATCCAATGTAAATGTCAATGGGTTTCTCCTCTGTGCACTCTCTGTACTAGAAGATGGGGTCAATCCAATGTAAATTTCCATGGGTTGATCCTTTTCACACTCTCTTTACTAGCAGGTGGGGTCAATTAATGCAGTGGTCAGCGGGTTTGGACTGGGTTTATTTGGTTGGGGGTTTGTCTCCATAGTGTTTTTTTATTTTTGTTTATTTTTTGTTTGTTTTTTATTTATTATGTTTTTGTAATATAATTTACATTTAATTATTAATATAATATGTGTTATATATTTATATATAACCTCGTTAACCCATAAAACACCCTAACCACTAATTTCCCTAACCCCTCAATCCCTAAATCCTAACGCCCAACCCTAAACCATGTTCAAGGCCTCAAAAAAATATTTTTTATGTTAAATCTTGTAATGGTTACCATATGACACTTGCAGCTCAAATATTCCATTTAGGGCCTAGGTAGTGGTTTTGGAGCATGGACCTGGTTCCTATGGTGAATGAGAGTGGAGGGTTAGAATACCAAGGTTACTGGGTGGAGGGTTAAAAAGTTGTGGTGGATTATCAGTATTGATTGATAGTTAAAATCAATCAGCACATGCTCAAAATGGGTCAGGAGGTTATGGGTTGGTGGGTTATAAGAGAAATTGAGTTCAATGAATTCTAACCAACCAATGATACATATAAGGAAATGACATAAAACTTAACAACACATAATTAACCCATATAAGAAAATATTTTAAAGAGAATAAATCATAGAAAATATATAATCACATACCTTTACCTACATTTCAACAATTCAATATCATTGATCTTTCTTTTCATCCAACTCCACATCTGTATCTTTCGTCTCAGAATTGACATTGAAAGGATTGGCCATAGAAACATGATCATCAATGCCATTTTCGATAATTTCATTGTCGATTTGATCATCAAGAACAATGTCATGTACATCTAGCTCAACTTCTTCGTCTTCTTTTTCTAACATAACTACTTTCTCCTCTGCATCATTCTCTTCTTCAATATCATATTCTTACACTACATTATACTTTACATCCCTTCCTCTTGGATCATATCTAACATTGTATGACCAAATTGTTTTACCTGGAGCCTCTTATTAAAAGACTTGCTCACATTAGCTTGGAAGAACATAAGGGTTAGTGCCAGGATCAACTGTCCTTGTATTAACCATGGTAAATCCATTACCATTCTCAATAACAGTTCTTCTAGGATCACTTTCATTCTTTTGTAACCTGTACCATTTGACCTTGAACATGACTAATTTAAAATATTTAAAGTCATTATCATGTATATCATCCAAATACCCATAGTATCTATTTTCATATACCTATGGATGCCTTTCATTTCTAAAGGAAACATTAGTGACCCTAAAGATGAAAATTATCCCACAATCAAAGGTTTTCTTTCTATCATCCAACTTTTTGATGTGAATTTACAACCATTGCACCACATACCCTTGTGTTGTTTCAACTGTAATATACCCAACACGTAAAAAATACATTGTCAAATAATAAACATATTTAGACTTAGTAAATATTTTAATAAAATAATGGACCACATACATTAATATAATGAAAAATAAGAAAAACATGTGGGTGAATATGCTTGCATTTTTATCTTTTAAACCATATGATAAATCAATTTAAATATGTGAAAGATTGGTATTTTGATTACAATGAGCCTCTTTAACCAATGTATCCACCCCTTTCCATGATAACCTACCATAGCATTGTATACATCATTCTATCCATACCTTCATCCAATCATGATTGTTTGCGATGTATAAATTTAGTGCATCCCACTCTCGACCAACTATATGAAAAAATAACAATTCATCAATAATTAGGTACCATGGAAAAGCTTAATAATTGATGGAAGAACAAAAATTAAATAGGTACAATATAGAAAAAAATGAATATTCAAAAGTATTATAGATCTCTACCATCTAATTGCCTTCCACTTTCCTCATTCTATCTTTCCCTAACAAGGCCTCCCCTTAAAATGTTTTGATGGAGTTGACATCCCGAATGAGAAGCACATCCATATTTGTTGTTAATTTAGGAAAATATTGACTAATATACACCAAGGATTTATATACCATATATCCCTCCACCATATAATCCTCAGGACATGTTGTTTATCTAAAAACTTCCTTCAACGATTTCAAATGCCTCTCCTCCATTCACATTGACCTTGTGTGTATAGGTCCACACATTTCAATATCCTCAACTATGTGTATGAGTTAATGTTATTGCACATTAAAAATGCGAGAGGTAGGTACTTTTACATTTCACGCATTAGCCAGGGAATTTGTCTCCTCCAATACTTTATATCTTATTTATGGATTTCTTTAGATGACAACCACCTACACATTTTGCAAGTGAATCATAGCTTTAAGTATATGAATTGCAAGTAAAACACATGTCAACAAGTTCTGCAATGAACATTTTGCATACAAATTGTTACTTACGTCATGTATTTTCGAAGATCATATATGTCTTGTCTTATGTTGTTGTCAAAGTTGTCTGGAAGAGATAGAGGCATAACATATTGTAACAAAAAAAGGAATCATTATAAACATTATAGGTAGAACATACTGTAACAAAACAATAAACAAAAAAATACCAAAAACATGTATACCAATTTAGAAATATAAAAAAATAATTACCCTAATGAAGGTATACTAGTTATGATTTTTTACCTCACCAAGTTCACCTTTCTTCACTAATATACTATTTATGTTTGAAGAAAATCCCTTGGGAAATTTAATTTTCCGACTGACCTATTTTACAACATTTCTTTGCTTCTCTATAAATATCCATGGAAGAATAACTCGATGTCCATCAATTTTTTATGGAATTACATTTTTCATTGCATGATTGGCTTCCTGAATGTCACTACAAATTTTGACAATTTTTTCTTCGTCACTCCTTCCATCTAAGATTCTCCATAACGTTTATTTTTCATTCTTCTCGATATGCATTAGGTGCTCATAGTAGTTCAACCTAGTGAATTATATAGGGTAATTGTTCATTCCTCATGGAATCCCATTAATTTCTTGACGATGTTTATGAAAAATAAATGAAATTTGAACAATTACAACATTTACAATAATTATTAGATACAATAAATAGAATTCAATACAAATATTCCAACTTCAAGATTTCTATTATATTCCAACTTCCATAGATGAGGTGCCATTCTTCATGGTTTTATTCCAGTCTCTTCTTTCAAATTGAAAAGATGTTTTTTCAGTAGTTTGATACCAATGGTTCTTAGGGAGGAAGTGCCTATACTCATCAAACACCTCATTTCCTAAACTTCTTGAATGACGAGATTTCATCCTAGGACTACATATTGGACATGCAAATTTACTCTTTGGTTGAAGGCCTACGACATGTGGATTAATGTCAATATCAATTATATACCAATGAATTATTTAAAAAACATGCATGATATTTTCATAAAATTATATACTATTAAAGTGGAATAATACATTACATACCACAAAAATGTGTCATCCTTGGGCATCATGAATTGTCCATGTAAGTATTCCATGGAATTGAAAAATGTTTTTTCCCTATTGGTCTAGAGATGCCATACATATTGATGCCAACCAATAACTTTAGTAGCTCGTCAATAAGAGGCTCAATATATAAATTCATATATTTAACTCGGTACTTACCTAATTGATTGAAAATACAGATAATTACTACTATGTGTATGTGTTTAGAATATCCATGAATATTAAGAGGGGGGGTGTGCTATAGTGGGAAAACCCCGCTACGGACTACACTAGGGTTCTAAAGTGTAGGTAGAGATAACCGTATAAAGTCTCCTACTTTTAACAACTATCCCGACAACACCTCGCATTCATGCATAAAATACAAAGTATAGCGATCCGGTAGTCCTACCTTAAACTCGGCATCTGATGTCGATCCCTTTGTGCCCAATCATTTCTCGACTCCAAATCTCCTCCCAAGGCTAACCTGCATTCACCAAAAGACAAACAAGAAACTACGAACATGCATTATATATATGAATTAGTGGGTTATATGTCATAACAAAATGTAAATCAAACATAAAGATTAAACACATCATATGGCGGGATGACAAAAGTACTTCTTTATATTAATCTCATGAATTCACTTACAAAACGAGATTAGCGACTGCTCCTCAAACCCGGTCCTGGGATCCTCTTCACCAAGCTCCAATTGCTTCCATGTATCCTTCTTCTCTCATACTTCTCTCTAGAGAATGGGCATAGGCTTATGGATGAGGAAAAAGGGGCAAGAATAAGGAATTTTGGATCAAAACTCACAATGTGGCTGCAAATTCTTAGGGCAAGGGGGGAAAAGCAAAATGGGCAGAGTTTCACTGTTGCTATGTTTCTCCTTGGAATGAGACCCCAACACCTCTCTTTATATGCCAAAAATATGGTTATTCGGTTGGGTGACGGGCTATAGGTAGTCAATTGGTTAGGAAACCATCCAATAGCTCGTAATCTCAATGAATCCCTTGCAACTTTTTATTTTTTGCAACTTTTGTGAGTATACACGGGTTGTAATTGTGAAGCTATCATACGCACATGGGCAGTAGTGATGAATCTAGTGTACATATGCAGGCAGTAGTGGTGCAGGGCGCGTACATCTTCAAAAAATTGGTTTTTAAGAAGAGTTATTTAGTATTGGCTTGAAAAAAATAGTAAGTAAGATGGCCTACTGCTAGGTATGCATGTCTGGTGAAAATTAGGGTTATAACAAATGCCCCCTAATGTATGAGGCAGAAGAACATTTGATGGCTGAAATACATTACAAATGTTTACCAACATACGAAGCGAGTGAGCACGGGACCAGAGTTCAGGAGGTGACATCTGCAAAATAAAAATTGTCTCACTAAGGTGGGCATACCCATGCTTGGGATGAAATAAATCATGGCTTCCAATCAAATACACTACAGATCCATGTCATATAACTATATAAAGTGTAGCCACGAGCAATACACAATGGATCTACATCTCAAAATCAAAGATATACATGTATAGTATCCATCTTCAAGAAGCCAACGATGCCTGATGGCTGGAGATGAGGTCTTCAAAGCTTGAGAAACAACTTCAAGATATTCAAAACTCGGGTAGGAGTGCAATTTGAGTGTACAAATTCACTACCCATAGGTCTTCGATGGATCGTCAGGGAGAAGACAAGAGGATCTCAGTGATCAGGCAGAGAACTTCATTGATTTCGAACAAGGACTTGATTGGAATTTAGGGATAGTTGGGCATGAGGTCAAGAAACAAACTGCAAAAAGGCTGACTCAAGTTGGGTAAAACTTCCCTTGGAAAATAGCATGACTGATGATCAAACTCAGGCAGCATGACATTGATATAAGTTCATGATGCAAGAGGCAACACAAACTCTCCATATGTTTGGAAGAATAACCAAATGGAGGAGGAAACAACTCTCTGTTACGAGAAAATATTCCTAAGGTCATATTAAATCCCAAAGATTGACGAAAAAATGGAAGGATGTGATTTTTCCAAGGGCGACTCATTGTGCTGCCATAAAAAGAAAATACTTTTCCCATCCTCTTTTTGGGGTATATTTGATTTTTTTGTCTTTTTCAATATTTTGAAAGCTTGAAAAAGAATAAAATAATGCTACGTTACAAAGGAGGAATGAGTGTCACAAGCAAACTAGTTCCAAGCGTAAGGAACACACTAATTCTTAGAGAAAAGAGACATGTGCAGGGAAAGGAAACTCGGGAAAATTCCTCCATGGGTCATGGTGTCAAGACGTAAAGGCAAAGTGCTACAAGGCTTGCGTATAAGGAATGCTTCACAGGTTTAGTTGAGAGCAACATGGAGCCGACATTACACCAAAGATGAAGGAATGCAAATGCGATTGATAGGACACAATGATAATTCCCTTCAATGTAATTTTAAATGAGCCCAGAGAAGGTAAGATCAGTGGTTTTTCATTTTTAGAGAGTCTGAAAAAGTGCAAAAGAAGACTCCACTAGGGTACCTTTTTCGGGGATACTCTAGTCGGCTCGAAAAAGGGATAAATTAGCACGGAAAAAGACATCTATTCAAAACCATTTTAATGAGTGTGACATAGACAATATCACTCGACAATCTTTTCAATTTTAAGGAGTTTGAAAAGAGGTTAACTATGGACTCGCTGCCTTTTTCTAGATTTAGTTTCCTTAGCCCGAAAAAGGTGAAATTTATTAAGGGGAACTCTCCCGGCGAGATGAATCTCCCGAGCTGTACCTTTTTCCTCCTTAATATACAAGTCAGAAAAGGGGTAAACTCATGCCACTAGATGTTTTTCTGAACCAATTAATGAGTGTGAAAGAACAAGGTCACTCGATGAGCTTTTCAATTTTAAGGAGTTTGAAAAGAGATTAACTATGGACTCTGTAATGGATGTTCTTCAGGACCGGTTTAATGAGTGTGAAGAAACAATCTCACTCAGCGATCTTTTCACTTTTAGGGAGTCTGAAAAGAGCTTAACAATCAACTCCGTGGGGGTTCCTTTTTCGTAAATTTAGTCCCTGAGGCCCAAAAAAGGGTTAAACTTATACCTGAGAATACTCTTCTAGTGAACCAAAGTTCCTAGAGTATACCTTTGTTCATACAATTGACCATCCAAACTGAAAAAGGGGTAAACTACCACCAAACAGACGTGCCTTCAAATTTTAGTTTGGCAAGCGTGAAGGGAAACAAGATCACTCAACAATCTTTTCATGTTTAGAGGGTTTGAAAAGGGCTTAAAAGAAGACCCATTTGTTTTTAGGGAGTCTCGATGGTGAGGCCAAGAGTGATAATATATCAGACATGTGAAGTCTCAAACTTGTAATCAAGACAAGACTAAAAGGACTCCCAATCCTATAGTCATTAGCGACGGCATGGACACCAAAATGCAACCAGGATATACTTAGGGCATCCATGTGAGGGTAGGCTCTACCACTAAATTATGACACTTCTAGACCAACAATGATGGTTCTGTGTTGCAATTCGATGGGGTTGATCCTATGGTAAAGCGAAAAATACAACGAGGTGAAAAAAGTGGAGGTGGAATCCTAACTTAAATGCAAAAAGTTGGAAAAATGACTTTTCACCAAAGGACCTTAAAATTGCCCCAACTCCCAAACATTTCACCGAACCAAAAGTAAAGTGTATCGTAACATCCAATGAGAAACTCAAGAATCATGTTACATGATTTTCAAGCCAGAAAAAATGACAACGGTGGTCAAAAAATGACAAAAAAGGGCCAAAAACATCTATAAATAGAAGTTGGCACCTCATTATCACCATTGCAAATTGAGAATTGACCAAAAAGCCAAAAACACCCTTTTTTGAAAGAAGTTGATTACGGGAGCTTCAATGGACAAAACAAACTTCCACTTGGACCAAGTAAGTACAAACTAGTTCCTCCTGCATTTCCAATCTTCCTTTTTGCATTTCTTTTTGTTTTTTGGAGAGGCGCACACCCTTAAAAAGGTCAGCCCTGCATGTATGCATGTTGTCCAAGAACAGCTCACGTATGCATGCGGGAAGAGAATAGTATGCCCACGTACATATACGAATGTCCCCAATACAACCCGCATACATCCTCAAACATATGAAAACATTAAAAATGCATCATTTGACTCTCCTTTGAACTTGTCATTTTGCAAAATGTATGTCCATTGGAGAGAGACAGAGCATGAGGACATTGATACAATAGTCAAGGAAGACCCTTCTGTTGTCACCACATGAAAACAATTCGGGTTGTGAAAATTCTTTCGGTGTCCACTCATGCAAGCACAACCCAGGCTCCTGAATTCTTTGGTGGATTATTGGCACCTAGATGCAGAGGATTTTATGCTCAAGGGGTAGTCCTTGACTCTAACGACTGAGGAAATTTACTTCCTGACTGGCCTCTCAAGGAGAGGTGAACCAGTCAACCTTCGTTCTTTTCCTCCTAGGACACACAACATTGTCGAATTGATCGGGCAACACTGCAAGGTTGGAATAGATAAAGTGGGTTCCCAGGTACCGATCCCCAAAATCACCAACCTATCATTGAAAGTGATAGTTTTACTTATTGGGCGGATCATTGGATCTGCGGCTTTACATCAGGAATCCCAGGCACATATGCATTGCATAGTATAGTTCTTAAATGCACGAGTGTTCAATTGGAGTACAACCATGCTAGAGTGCATGAAGAGATAGCTCACAGAGTGTCATGGGTGGAACAACAAGAACTTTGGGTTCCATACTGTTCTTTGCTCTTTCTTCTTCAAGAGGGTACCCAGTCTTAGTCCCCGAGAGACAATACGGGGGCATGTGGCCTCCTTCCCAGCAATGTGCAGATGAGCATCATTGTTGCCATGACAGGGGGGAGGGAGGACCAACGAGGACTTCGATGATACTTTTTTCGACTGGTGGTCTCGACAGATTCCAGCTATAGAGGACTAACCCTATGTCGGGATCAACGTCTCCAGAGATCCTGACATGCCCGTACCTCCCGAAGTGGAGCGAGGAGAATTAGGTACATTTTGATTTTTAAAAGTTTTTTAATTTTTGATTTCTTATATATATATATATAATTTTGTATGTGTACCAAAGCACTTGAAAACTATGTATCTGTTATGTACAGATGTGGGACCAATGCATCAACCTGATTTTGCATGGAGAAGGCACCGTCCACGACCATAGGTAGCAGCAACAACAACCGTCAGACCAGTAGCAGCAGCGGGGGTACCTCCAGCCAAAGAGGCTGAGAGAGTTTTGAGACAAGTGGAGCGAAACCTGACCACACTCAACCATACTATGTCTATGGCCGAGATCGAGGATCTCCCGCCATATATGTAGCCTCATGTTGTTGGGGTGCCATGGACCTGGGTCCAGCTATTTTGGCATTTGGAAAACGTTGTAGTCCACTATGGCAGGGCCAATAGGCCTCGTGCTTATCTTAGGGTGGACCATTTACGTACAGAGGGCACTTTTTGTATATTTTTTAGGGCATAAGCCCCACGTTATATACCAGACTTGTTATTTTTTTAGGCTCTTGCGCCTACCTATGTACTCTGATACTTTCGATATATATATATATATATATATATATATATATATATATATATATATATATATATATACATATACATATTTTTGTCTTATGGGTTACATTTATTTACAAATGTATTTACATGTGTATGTGTGTGCTTTTCTTTACGTGTGTGCAATATGCCAATCTAATAATTTATTAGCTAGAGTATTTGTCATCTGATTTAGTCTCCTAGGAACATGGATATACATAATGTAATCAAAGCAACGTTCTAAGAGACGTACCCTAAAGAATTTTTGATGTAGAGTAGGATCATAAACGCAGTAAACCCCATTTAACTGGGACACAACCAATTGTGCATCTAAGTAGACTCGGAGGTAAGAGATACCATGCGACAAGGCGTCATGAAGAAAATATATTACTGCACTGTATTTGGCGACATTGTTTGTGGCGTCACCTAAATAGATACCTCCAAAAGATAACAACTGGCCTTGAGGTGTGAATATTACCCAAGTTGTGGAAGCAAGCCTCCGAGTTTGTTGGCTAGCACCATCCGAAAATCCAATGAACACGTCTGATTCACTTGACATCTACCACAGTGAAAAAGATGACATCAAAATGACACATCCATAAGACCAAAAAGACAAAAAATAAAAATGTATAAGAACTATACATATGTACTAAAATTCACCCAAGGCAACCCACCTACGAGTAATACTTCTTGAGGTAGAGACCATTTCTAGGATACACTAAAGCGTTCCCTTCAAAATCAACCAGATGATAATCACCCTTCTTTAATACTTCCTTCACGATGATCAGTCTGAACCACATGGGTTTAAACTTGCCTGCCCCCAGGGGATCCTTATCTTGGTCATAGACCAGGACAAGGTTGCCTTCGGAGAAAATTCAAGGATGAACAGACCGATCATACTAACGCTTGAATCTTTTCTTGTGAGCCTCGTTAGCCAAGGCTGCATCACATGATTGCTCATTGAGCTTCTCAAGATATAATAAGTGTTCCTCAAGTGGTGAAGTGTCTAGCAATAGCTGTACTGCCAATTTAAGAGATGGGATCTGGCATTCTATTGGCAAGACTGCTTCTAGCCCATAAACGATTTAGAAAGGTGAAAAACCAGTGGAAGTCTTCACAGACGTTCGATAGGCCCATAATGTTGAGTATAACATCAAATTCCAATTTGACTTGGCTAAATTGATCGTTCGTTGTAGAATGGTATTGAGAGATTTATTCACAGCCTCCACCTGACGATTCGCTTGTGGGTAATAAGGTGATGAGTGTTCTTGCCTCAACCCAATATTTGATGTTAATTCAGACATCATTTTGTTCTAAAAGTGACTGCCATGGTTAGTGACAATCTCCTTCAGGACACCGAACCTTGTTATTATCTGATTAAACGAGAAGAGATTTATTGTCTCTCCATCATCCTTGAACGTTGGCATAACCTCGACCCACTTAGTAAATTAGTCTACTACTACGATGATATAGCGGTTCCCCCTAGATGAACGGGGGTGGCATGTAGTATAATGAATCCCCCACTTGGTGAAGGGGCCAACTGTGATGACAGGAAACATAGGAGCAGGGTGTTCCCTCATCTTTCGTGAGAAGATATGACATGGGGGCACTTCTTAACTGATTCAACGCAATCTTTGATTAACGTCGGCCAATAGTAACCGACTCATAGAATATTTTGGGTTGTTTCCAACCCAGAAAAATGACCACCACATGCTCGAGTGTGGAAATCGTTAAGCACGAGTTCCGCTTCTTCATGAATGAGACATCGACAAAGGATGCAATCTACACCTCGACGATACAAAGTGTCTTTGAGAATGAGATAGTTCTTGGCCTGATGGCATATACGTCGACATTCATCGTGAGAAGAAGATGCAAGGTACTTCAAAGTCTGGAGATAGAATAGTATATCTCCATACCAGGGGTCCAAAGATGAAATTGGAAAAAGATCTCCTTTAATTGAGGATTCTTCGGACGTGACATCACCAGATTCGATTGAAAGCTCTGATATGAGTTCCGTAAAGACCAGTGACTTTTTAGATTTCGCAGACACAAATACAAGTCATTCTCTTGGAGGATAACTATCCATATACTGATCTTTCTTCCAATTACACGTCATGTCAACACGTATTGAAATGGAATTACGACGGAAATGACGGTGATTTTGTGAAATAGGATATAATGACGGAACCATTGGACAACATGTATTGTTGAGAATGCAATTTTCTCAACATGAGAGTAGTTGAGTTCTGGTCCAACCATGCCTCGACTTAGGTAATAAATGACATGTTCTTCAATAAAATCATCCTCATGAACCAACACCATACCGATGGTCGACTTTGCAGCGGCCAAATACAATAAGAAATCTTCATTATAGTTGGGTGGTTGAAGCAAAGAGGAAGATGTGAGGGTGCGATTCAATGCTTTAAAAGAGCACCGAGTAGCTTCATCCCAATGGAAAGGAATGCCCTTCTTCAGTGAAATAATAAACCCTTTTGTGATCCCAACATAGTTTGCGATAAAACACCGAAGAAAATTAGCTTTTCCCTATAAACTTTGAAGTTGAGGGACTGTGCACAGGGGAGGCAATTGAAGTATCACCTCAACCTTTAGAGGATCGACCATGATCCCTATTTTTGACACTATGAAACCTGATATTCGACCTGACGTCATGTAGAAACTGCACTTGTTTGGATTCAAGTGAATTCGATAGTAGCAACATCGCTTAAAGATAAGTTGGAGGTGTGTGGGATGATCATCTCTCTTACGAGATTGTGACACTAAATCATCGAGATAAGCCTCAAATATATGTTTGAGATCGTGGAAAATGAAATACATCGCCCACTAAAAGGTGGCTCCAACATTTTTTAGGCCAAAAGGAATCTTCTGATAAGCGAATGTACCCCATGGATAGATAAAATTTGTTTGATGTTGGTTTTTGGGCTTAATCTGGATCTGATTGTATCCCAAAAAACCATCCATGAAAGAAAAGACCTTGCATCCTGCACATTCATCGGCAATATGGTCAATAAATGGGGTGGGGAAATAATCCTTTAGACATTCCTTATTCAAATCACAGAAGTTCATACATACGCGAATCGTTCTGTGTTTTTTGTTGACTGGAATGGGATTCGACACCCATTGATTCAATTGGACAGGGTAGATGAAACCAACTTTGAGTAGTTTCTCTACTTCAACCTTAATAGTTGTTGCTTTCTGAGGATTAACCAGATGAAGCTTATGCCAGAATGGCTTGGCGTTAGGATAAGTCGTGATTTCATGTTCAACGATTCTTGATCAATGCCTGGCATTTCCTCATAAGACCAGGAAAAAACGTCGCAGAATTATTTAAATAAATCTGTATAGATTTGAATCTCCTCAATGGAATAGTCCACTCTTATGAATACATTCTCCATGATTCCATGGGTTCTAGAGATATCAATAGGTGTCATTTTAGCAATGGTTGTCATATTACCCTCGACATAAACTGTGTGCGTAGCCAGAGGATTGATAGGACAAGACCTATCTACATTCATAGTCAACACAAATTCTCCTGCATATATTATTCCTAACTCTATGAGGAAATATGATTTGTGATGGAGATCATCCCAGGGTCTGTCTGGACCATTCAATGCCTCTAAAATAGCCTCGTCAGAGGGAAAGACCAAGTCTAAGGAATCGGTAGTGGAAATGGAACCTTGAGCCAGGGCAGTCTCGAGCACTAGATCTAACTCTTGTGTGGGGGTCGGATCGGGTTCGGTGGAAGCTTGCTGGACTATAGAGTATGCAAATTCTACCGTAGACCAGCGCATGGACATGCCATGATGCCCTGCCCCTTCCATCGTGGTTGATGGGGAAGGAATAATCCACGAATCATTAAAGTAATTCATGCGGAATGATGACACTGAAAATATTTTAGCCTTAAGCTAGTCTGGGACAGTCGATATCATTTTGACATCGTCAAAAGGAGGCATGTAACTGGGCACAAACCAACTCCCACGTTGACGATGTCAGGTTGTGGATTATCAATCATTGGGACCATGGATGTCCACGATGAAGGGTCGGGTCTGGAGAAGGACAATTGATCAATGGTCACGATTCGGCCCTCATGTGGAAACAATAAGACCCGAAAAACTGTGGCAACCACTGCATGCATGGAATATGTCCAACTCATTCCTAATAGGAGGTTGTAGTCGAGAGGCGCATCGACCAATTCAACTTCAACGCACATGGTCTTCCCTCCTAACTGCATGGGGAAAGAAGGAATGATTCCATGTGGTCTGAAAGAATGACCATCGAAATCCGTAATAAGAGTAGGTGAAGGAGAAAAAGAGAGTTGGCCAATGGCCTTCCAACATGCCAATGAAATCACGCATGTTGAGGTGCCCTCATCAACCATCGTAAATAAAATATTCCAGGTAGAAGATTTTGTGGGGTGAGCCACTACTATCTGAAATGAGACGTGGTATGGGAGACGAGGCTTCAAGTCAATTGTATCAAGTGTGATAGTTTTTGGATTAGATGTCTCAGTGGATCCTAAGGCAACTAGCAGAGCCTTTCTCTGTGAAGGGCAGCTCTGGAGGACCTCCAAAGCAGACATCGTGCAAGGGGTTTGTGACAAATACTCCACCACAGAGTAGTTTTGGGCGGCCCTCGCATTTGGATTATGTGAAACCTTCTTGAAATACCCTTTCGGGATGCATGTCATTGTTTCACCTATCGTTCTCTTGATTTATATTGGAATAGATGGGTTTTCGGCTTCTTTACCTTTTTCAAAAGTACTTGGCGTTCCATAATCATGTGCCCTAGTAGCTATGTGAGCTTCAACTTTCAACATATAGACATTCGAAGTCAAGGGATTGCTAGACGACAAATGGGGTCCCTGACTACCCCCATCTGCATTCACAGAGGCTTGATTTAATTGTTTCCCATGAGGAAATGGGTTCATTAACATTGCCGGCTATTGTTGTGCCAATAAATTTTGGGCCTCCGCGAATCAAGGGCACAAGTGAGTCGGATGGTCTTCCACGCAAAGGTTGCATGGATACTTTGACTTCTTTCTCTCTGTGTTTCCCCCACCAGCATTATTGGTGGATTTCTTATCCCCCTTGCCCTTCTTTTTCTATTTTTTCTTCCCTTCGGCCTGCTGGTTGGCCTTTGGGTTCGTCGATTGCACATTGTAAACATCTGACATCTGAGCAGGGGTAGCAGCCATACTAGGAGTTGGGTTGGCCACTGTCTAATGTATCAACAATTTTTGCAATTGGTTTGACAGTGTGTCAGTGCGCTTTACTTGTGTTGAACCAACAATGTCGTCAGCATGTGGTCCAGACTTATGTCTGGTCTTATCAAGAATAGACCGTGGTGCTTCTGGTAGAATTTTGTAAAGAAAACCAGACTGAGAATAAATCATCTCTAGTTTTTGAGCTCTCATTATCTCTTCTTCCTTCAAAAAGACCCCCAATGTTGCTACGTCCTTGGATAGTTGGGGTACCAAAGACTTAAGGAACCATTCCAGGAGGAATGCTGGTGGAACTAGTACTTTAATCAAACTCTTATGGCCCTTCCATTCTTAGATGTGATCAGAGATATGGTCAGCCTTTATCTGCTCAAAGTTGGTCAGAAATTCTGTGTCGACATCGTAACTCACAGGTAGTTGAAAATGTTTTAATAAAACCATTGCCAATTCGCCAAAATTAGAGTATCTTGAGCGGTCGATCTCAATGTACCATTTTGCGGCACTCTCGATAAGAGTGCATTGAAACAGAAGGAACTGGATGAAGTCATCTCTCAAAGATTTGGACGAGAACCATCGGTGAAATTTGGTCACATGATCACCTAGATCTTGATTAGGCTTACCTTAAAAATTTGGAATGTCCGAGGGAAACTTGGTCAGCATAGCAGGCCAACATGGATCATGACAGATTGTGTCGTTCAATACTCTTGACAAGTTTGGTAAATGCAAAGTTGCCAGAAATGGTATCTTAGGTTGTTGAGTAGGTACAGGAGTATAGGAGCCTGGGATTTGGTTGGCACCAGGTTGCCATGAAAATTTAGTCTGTTGGCCTGGGTTTTGGTAAAAACCATGGCCTAGGCCAACATTCAGATGCTTCTCTTATTGAGACGTCATTGGTTGACTCCCGTAGTAATATGTTGAGGGATGAGAAGGGATTGTTCCCAACGTAGTGTTCCAAAGGTTCTGGAAAGGGTTTCCCTCTACTGATCTGACGAGCATAGGTATTGAGCCTTTCCCAAGGTTCCATTGACCATGGAAGGGGTTTTCCCCAGTCGACATCCCTGAGGAGGGAACTGATCCCTACCACGAATTCCAAGGTCCTTGAGAAGTGTGTGCCCCATGTGCAAGAATAGTACCTTGCACAGGATTTTGTGATCCAAAACTAGGGTTACCCCCGGTCAATATGGCAGTTGACGAGAATGAATTGTTACCAAATGCTCCAAATAAGGAGAATGAAAAAGAACCCATTGGTGTGCTACTAGAATAAGGTCCTTGACTACCTGCTCCGAACGAGTTGTAATTCATGTTTGGCTAGGTGGGCTACTGAGATGCACCACCAAGTGAGGGTGACGATGTAGGTATATGACTCCCTTCATAAGGGAAAGAATTATAGGGGGATGAAGTGCCCCCCATGGACCCTTACAGAGGAGCGTTAGAGCTCCTTGCCCCTAGACCCAAAGTTTGTAGGGTGGAGTAGGAGAGGACCAAGTTCGTGTCAAAGTTGGGCATGCCATATGAAAATGGAGGTCCTATCAAACTCTGCGTAAATGGTGTCATTATTTTCGCCATGGATGGAATTGGAACACTTCCCAAGATAGAGGTGGTCAAGACCATAGTGGCTCGAACCTACAAAGGTGATTTAGGAGGTAGAACGCCCCCAATTGTGGCATTCGTAGAGGGAGTATGAGCACTCCCTAACGAAATAGCAGCATTTTCTTCCATCGTTGCTTACAGGATTATCTGACACTCGTGATGCATTACCCTTGGAGGGGTAAGTTGTATCAGAAGTGGCACCGACAAGTCAGTGATCGGAGAGTTATACGGACTGAGATCTTCCGCTCCACAGTCAGAAACAGTTGGTTCCTCCGGAAATTAATGTTCTCCTCTCGGAGATGGCTCGGGTACAGTTTCATGTGGCCCAGACCCATCAAAAGACTATTGCGGGTCTAGTCTTCACCTTCATGGTGGCAGTGGTGGCTCCTATATAACTGACAGTAGGCCCAAGAGCCTTCGCAACCGACAGAGCAAGGGGGGAAAGAAAAATGGGAAGAGTTTCACTATTGCTATGTTTCTCCTTGGAATGAGACCCCAACACCTCTCTTTATATGCAAAAATATTTCTATTTGGTTGGTTGATGGGCTATAGACAATCAATTGGTTAGGAAATGACCCAATAGCTCGTAATCTCAACGAATCCCTTGCAACTTTTTATTTTTGCAACTTGTGTGAGTATACGCGGGTTGTAATGATGCAGCTAGTGTATGCATGCGGGAAGTAGTGATGAAGCTAGCGTACATACATAGGAAGTAATGGTGCAGGGCACGTACATATTAAAAATTTTGGTTTTTAAGAAGAGTTATTCAGTATTGGCTTGGCAAAAATAGTAAGTAAGATGGCCTGCTGCTAGGTATGCATGTCTGGTGCAAATTAGGGTTATAACAGGGTGAATCAATATAGAGTTATTTTGAAAATTTTAACCTTCAATAACTACATAAACATTAACCATTCATCATTTCATTCATGATCACATAAACTCATACACATTGCATAAAGATTTTTACGTGGAAACCCAACTCGGAGAAAACCACAAAAATGTTTCTTAAGCAGTTTCAAGATTTTATAAGAACCAACTTGAAGGAAGCACCCACTACCTGAGTTTTCCAAAACCTAATGGAAGGAGACAAAAACCCCCTTGGAATATTTGAAATGATGATACAAGATCAAATCAACCTTCAAATAAAATCCCAAAATCACTTCTTAAATGTGCATACAAAACTGCTCAGAATTGCACCTCAAGTCTACAAACTTGTAAGATTCGCCACGAGCTCAATTTTCCATTTATGATTATGAAACTTGGACCTCATATATTAGGATATATTATCCTTATAATTAAATAAGTAGAATTCAATTTGGACCAACCAAGCTTCAAATATAACCATTTTATCTCAAACACATGTTTGGGACTAATTTCTAAATTAGTGACAAACCCTAACTTCCAATAAGTATAATTCCATACCTATAATGAATCAGGATATGAAACTTGTGCCCAATATTCTTTGATATCTTCTATGAAAATAATCGAATTTTTTCTCCTTGAATCATCCCCAAAAAATTGTTATAGTGAAAATGGAAAGATGACTCATTTTCAAGAAGAAAACCCTAGTTTTAAAAACTTCAACTTCCAATGAGTATGACTCCAAACCTATAATGAGTCAAGACTTGAAATTTGTACCTAATATGATCTAGGTGGATATTAGTGGCCACCCACCTTCTCCCACTAGCTCAAAACAATTTTCTGGCAATTTTGGTAATTCACTGTTTTTAGCAATTTTTAACTTCGAGAGCCAATTTGAGGGCCTAAACGACGTTTTTTCACAATCATGCCTATCAATGATAGGTGAAGTCTCTAATTGAGCCCCCCTTAAATGAATCTCCTCACCAATACCTTTCCAACGAGCTATCGTGGGCCCTAAACAAAGATCGTATGCAAAAGTTACGACCCCGGGAGGATAATGTACTAACTTACCCCAACGGGGCCCACATGACTTTTGGCGCTTCATCTCCCAGGGTTAGGTTTTTGGATGTATAGGGTTTTTGAATTCATATTTATTCTAAAAATTACTTTAGAGCCTCATTGTACTCATCTTCTTGCAAATGAGTGCAGCCGACACATCTCTTTTGCAAGATAAGCCGCCACCATTCCAGCAAGCTTGTTTTCCGCTGCATTTTATAATTTCATCTTATTTCCTGAGTTAATAGAAACCAGTTTTAATGTATCTTTGTTGTTTTATCGCATATCTATTATATTTTTATGTTTTAAATATTAATAATAATCTTCATCCACTTCTTTCTTCTCATAAAATCTGGATCAGTGGTATCAGAGCGGTCTTCTCCTTGTCGTGTTTAATGCATGTTCTTAATGAGGTTAGCGTACAAAGAATTGGGGCTTGATCTTGTTTCTCTTGAGGACAAAACCTCTCGTACACCCAAGAAACCTCTCATGGTGAGTAAAAAGAAAAACCAGGAGACATGATATCCTTTCAAAATGTTGCTCGAGGAAGCCCTCGCGCAACAGAGGAATGGAATGATGGATAATTTTGCGCAAATCCTTCGGCGACTACCAACATGCGACACATATTCCTCAAGCGGTAGCACCACCCATTTCAAGGTACAAATCAACTTTTATATTTGTATATTTGAAGGAAATATAGACGCAGACGATGTAGACAAATGGTTGAATTTGCTAGAAGGGTATTTTTTTGTTCACAACTTCTCGAATAGAGAAAAGATTACTTTTGCGCTCCTCAAAGTCGTTCCCCACATCAAATATTGGTGGGAGACTTTCTGTGAGTAGAAGGAAGCAAAGGAACCCTCATTATTTATAGTCATGGTCACTAGGGAGTAATTCAGGGGTGCTATTAAAGAACAGTACTACACTGTCGGAAGTTATGACAACCTATATACAAAATGGACCACACTGCGGTAGGAAAGAGACCAAGTCATGCCAGAGTTTACAAATATCTTCCATACCTTGTGCACCAAGCTGGGTATCAAATATTCTAAGAGACATATGGTGCTCAAGTATTGTGGTGGTCTGCACAGATACATCACGACCGAAATGGAGTTTCTAGACATCTCATCCTTGGGCACGGCCTACCTATATTTCGTCAAAATCGAGCAGAAGATCAAACAAAAGATGTAGCAATTTGGGCCAGGAAACCCCTCATAGAAAAAGCAGGGAAAAGGCAGCCCCAACCTGTAGAAAAAAGGATAGAGAAAATATGGATAGCTTCAGGACCACCAGCCTAAGCTACAGGTAAAGAACCGAAAAGACAAAGAAATATACCAAGAAGTCGTGTGACTTCCATAAGAGCCCTTGGAACAACACTGTTGATTTCTGCTCAAAGTAGTCACTAGTGACTGAGGTGAAAGCCTCTGATTCAGATGCGGGTTCAGACTCTGAGTCTGAACAGGAAAGGGTAAAATGGATCATCGATGTAGAACCCAGTGCCACTGTTGCCACTACCAAGGTCCATCCTAGTGAACCGAATGAGCCAGAGGAAGGTGAGCACCTTTTTCATTCATAGATGTGGGTGAAGGGAACCCCGCTACACTTCATTGTTGATAGCGGTAATCCGAATAACCTCATCTCAGTAGAGGTCATCAAACGGCTAGCCCTACCGACAACACCGCACATGCATCCCTACACCATTGGATGGCTCTGCCAAGGAAGCAACCTTTGCATCATCCAACAATGTCTCCTGTTGTACGGCATCAACCCTTCAAATATGAGGTAATATGTGATGTTTCTCCTCTTGAAGTTTGTGATGTTCTTTTGGGACAACCTTATTTATGGAAACGTCATGTTATATATGAATCTAGGCCTTGTAGTGTTATTATTACTTTGAATAGGAAATTGTATAGGATACCCGAGGCCATCCCACCTAGTTCTATTTCATTCATCTCTGCCAAGCAATGCAGGAAGTTCATCTCCCAAACCAGGAAGTTTGTCTTCTTCGTGATTCGCTCTCAGAATGAGCGGAAGATTGCAGCCACATCGAGGACCTTTGCGGCCGACCTCTCCACACAACAGAAGAAAGTGGATAAGGTCGTGGAGGAATACCAAGATATCTTCTTCTCACTGACTGGGATACCTCTGCACTGCCAGGTCAACCATCCCATCGATCTAACCCCCAACACATTTCTACTAAATGGGCCAGTATACCATCACTCCCTATTAGAGAATGAGGAGATAAAATGACAGATCTAAGAATTTCTCCACATGGGCCACATCCATCCTATCTCATCGCCTTGTGGGAGCTTGATCATGCTGGTACAGAAAAAGATGGGACCTGGAGACTCTGCATTGATTACCAGGCCCTAAATAAAATTACAGTCAGGAACCGATACTCGATTCCCCGAATCGGCGATCTCCTTGATCAACTCAAGGGGGCCAAAAACTTCAACAAGATTGATTTGAAGTATTCCTACCACCAATTCCAAATCGAGCAAAAAGATGTATGGAAGAGCACCTTCAAGTCAAAATAAGGTCTCTTCGAATGGTTGGGCATGCCCTTTGGATTGACAAATGCTCCAACAACTTTCATGAGGATGATGGACGATATCCTGCGACCTTTCACCAATACTTTTGTAGTGGTGTATTTGGACGACATACTCATCTACAATAAGACGTGGGTGGAACACTTGCATCACATTCAACAAGTTATGTACACCCTGTGATAACACAAGTTATATGCCAATTTGGAAAAGTTCTACTTCAGCATGGACCAGGTCCAATATCTCGGTTACATCGTGGATTAGAATGGTGTACATGTGGATCTAGCCAAAATCCATGTCATCTCTGATTAGCCAGCACCAACCACACTCACTGAGCTTTGAATCTTCCTAGGCTTGGCCAATTTTTATCGCAGATTCATTTTTGGGTTCTCCCATATTGCATGGGCCCTCAACCAAGTAAATAGAGGAGGTGTTAAGGAAAAATTTTGTTTGGGGTCTGTCTCAACAAAAATCATTCGATGATTTGAAGCATCGTTTATGCTCAGCACCAATACTCTCATTACCTCACCTACAACAACCCTTTGATATCAAGACAGATGCTTCAAACTATGTTGTGGGCGCATTTCTCACTCAGCACAACCACCCTGTGTCCTATCACAGCAAGAGACTATCAGATGTCATCTGTAAGTACCCTACTTACGACAAATAAATGTGCTCCATTGTGAAATCCTGTCGACAGTGGAGGCATTACATTCTTGGGAAAGAGACAGTCATCCACATTGATCATAATCTCTTGTAGTTCATGAAGACCCAAGAAAAATTGCAGAATTACTGCCATCAGAAGTGGTCCACATACTTACAATAGTTCCACCTCAACATCAAGTACTAAACAGGAAGTAACAACTGAGTATTGATTTCCTCAACCGACCTCCAGTCGCAGCCTCACCACAGTGCTAGACTCTTGCGGCCACGAAACCTTCAGGGGGGGCCAGCTCTATGAAACAGACCGTGATTTTTCCAACACTTACAAAATGTTGGGGACGCACTCAATTGTCACTAATTTCCACCTTCAGGATGGATTGTTGTGCCATATGGGCCATCTTTGTGTTCCATCAAGTGAGCGCGCAAATATGATTTGGGAATCCCACTACATTTGGGTAGCAGGACACTTCGGTGTTGAAAAGACAGTGGCAGTGTTGCAACAACATTTCTATGAGCCAAAACTTCGGCAAGATGTCAGCAAATATATCAAGTCCGACACTGCCTGCTCTATTTCTAAGCCCACCAGTAAGAAACAAGCCTTGTACAACCCTTTTCCTACTCCTGATAGGCCATGGGAATCCATCTCAAAGGATTACATGTTGTTCCTTCCAACCACCAAGTGGGGGAATGACTGTGTTTTCAGGGTTGTTGATCGCTTTTCTAAAATAGTGCTTATGAACCCCTGCAAGAAGAGAGTCATCGCGGAGGCCACTGCCAAGATATTCTTTGAGAAAGTGTGGGTACATTTTTGAATTCCACAAACCATTTTCTCTGATTGGGATAGTCGGTTCCTCAGCACATTCTGGTCAAGCCTCTGGTCACTTCTGGACACCAAGCTCACCAAATCCATGACCTTCCATCCCCAGACAGATGGCCAAACCAAGGTCATCAATAGGATGATCATGCATATCTTGCACATGTACAATTCTGATCACCCCCGCACATGGGACAAGAATCTACCATACCTTCAACACAACTACAACCAATCCCTGCATAGCTCAACCATCCACAACCCCTTTTAGGTGGGATTGGGATTCCAACCATTGGGGCCCATGGACGTTGCACTACCCCTTGCAGCCACCCAGGCCAACTTGTCACTTGCTCCAACTGAAGCTAATAAAGCCACCCGATTCATTGAGAGAATCCAACACATCCACCAACAGGTTCAGGAGATTTTACAAAATTCCAATGCCAAGTACAAGCAACACCATGATCAACACCAGGAGCCACATAAGTTTCAGGTGGGAGACAAATTTTGGCTGCATTTTCAAAAAGAACGCCTTATAGGGCCCCATCAAAAGCTTCATCGAATTCATTATTGGCCTTACACAATCATCAAGGTTGTGGGAGATAATTCTTTTGAGCTCAACATTCCTCTGTTCCTTGGTCTACGCCCAATGCTCAATGTGTCTCTCCTTCATCCATATTTCCCACTATTATTAGACACCTCAGAGATAGCAGAAGAATTGACACCAACAGAGCTCAACCTTGACTACATGCAACAAACATCCAGGGATCAAATTGTGGAAAATGAGGTTCTGAAGGCCTTTTTAGAGATAAGGCATTGTCACAACTCTTCTCATAGATAAGCCGCCACCATTCCAACAAGCTTGTTTTCCACTGCATTTTACAGTTTCAGCTTCTTTCTTGAGTTAATAGAAACCAGTTTTACTGTATCTCTGTTGTTTTATTGCATACATGTTATATGTTTTTGTATCAAAGATTAATAATAATCTGCATCCACTATGTTCTGCTCATAAAATCTAGATCATAATATTGTTCTCTATATCTTATTAAACACCTATAATTTTCACTATCTTAATCATTATATAAAAGCATTATATCAAAAACTCCAAGATCACCTTCAAAGAAAACCCTAGAACAAATCATCACAAGACATCATCTTCCCTTGGAATTTTTCCCTTCTTCACTTAATCTTCCCTTGGAAATTCACTCCTCTAGGATGACATTTTCTCATCTTCATTGGATTTTTCAAAATTTGTAAAGAAAATTCCAAATGACTCTTCCCCACATGAGGGGGTGCAACCAAGGGTCACAATTTTTGGGTCACACCTCTTCCTTAAGTATGGACGACCTTTGGGAATTATTTGATTGACTTTAATGGATTCTTCAATTAGATTTAGGGGATTATTTACTTGGATTATTCAAAGATCCATTTTTGTACAACTGAAAGTGGGCATGTGGAAACAACCACATGTTATCTCATCCCATGAGGTCCATGCTTAAAAGCTACTCCATAAGGGTACCACTTTGGAGTTATATAGTATTATTTCAAGAATCCTTCAAGGTTCTTCAAGGATTTGTCAAGTGGACACATCATCATCTCTTTTAGGGAATTCTAGGATTTTCTTTAGGGATTCTTCTAAGGTTGAAATCAATGAAAACCAATTTTCCAACAATCTCCCCCTTTGGCATTGATTGAAACTTAGTAAAACAATTGTGGTCCCCCTATTTTTATTCATGTTGACTCCCCCCGTCTTCATTCTTCTTATTTTAGTATTTTTCTCTCCCATTTGACATCAATGAAAAAGGGTAACTCCCCCTAAAAATATTCCCCTTTTTGTACTTGTAGAAGATTATGGAAATCAATTTGGAGGAAAAATTGCTCCCTAGAAAGAGAATTTTTGAATATGTCTGTAATCTATTCTTCTGTCCCAGTGTGCTCCAACTTGATATTATTTTCTGTGACCTATTCCTGTAGAAAGTGGAACTTAATAGGAATATTTTTTGTCTTGGAATGCATCGTTGGATTCTTAGATATGTTTATATCATTGGTGTTGTCACATAATATCATAATAACATAATCATATCTTGATTTTATGTCTTGCAGGGTTTGACTCATCCAAAGAATGTAAAACATGTTTTGGTTGTGATATACTTTTCTTTTTTTGTGGATAAGGATACTGAAGATTTATTCTTGCTCAACCAAGACACTAAGAACTCACCTAAGTAGAAAGTTGATCCACTAGTACTTTTTATGTCATCATTACTTACAGCCTAATCTCCATCCTTTTAGATGACCATATTTAACTCATTTCCTTTAGGATACCATAGAACACAATATGTTGTTCCTTTAAGATGTATGAAGATACTTTTCACTACTAGAACATGGGTTTCCTTTGGTGCTTCTTGAAATCTTATGACCTATCCAAATGCTTTCATTACATATGATATTGAAGCTATCACATATAGTATAATACCAATCATTGATCTGTAGATTATTTGATTCGCTTCTCTAGATTCATAATATTTTCTCAACTTGCAACCAGTAACCTTAAAAGTACTCACAGGTTTATAGTATTCCATTTTGAACTTCTTTAACATTTCCTTGATGTACTTGGTTTGGGAAATAAAAATTCCTTCATCTAGTTGAGATATATGGAGTCCCAAGAAGAAATTAAACTCCCCAAGTAGGGACATTTCAAATTCATTATTCACATCCTTGGAAAACTTTTGAATCAATCTATCATCATCACTTCCAAAGATGATATCATCAACATAAACTTCAATGATAATCATATTTCCTTGATCCAATTTTATGTATAGATTATTATCAGCATTTCCCCTTATGAATCCTTGTTTATGTAAGTACCTATCCAATATTGAGTACCAAGCTCTCATAGCTTGCTTAAGTCCATACAGATATTTCTTCAATATGAAAAAATAGTCTCCCTTTTCTAATAGTAGAAATCATTCTGGTCGATCTATGTATACTTCTTCTTCTAATTATCCATTTAGAAAATTTTATTTTATATCCATCGGATATACTTTCATCCTTTTGGAGCATGCATAAGCCAAGAAAATTTTGATTGATTCCATTATGGCCATGAGACCAAAGGTTTCTTCAAAATCTATTCCTTCAACTTTATAATATCCCTTGCACACTAGTCTTTCTTTTTTTCTAGTTACCTGTCCATATTTGTTTAGCTTGTTTCTAAATACCCATTTTGTCCCAATCACATTTTTGTCCTTTATTCTTGGAACTAGTTCCAATATCTCATTATTCTCTATTTGATTTAGTTCTTCTTCCATAGACTTGACACAATGTTCATCATTTATGGCTTCCTCAAAGCTACTTGGTTCAACTCTGGATAATAATGAAAAATATCCTTTTTGAGGTGTTTATACTTGCCTTCTTCTTCTGGTTTCTACTCCAGAACTTCTATCTCCAATGGCTTGTTCCAGTGAATGATTATTTTGAACCTGGTGGTTAGGTGTCTGAAAATATTGCTAGTTGTTTTCTTCTTATTCTACTTCTTCTTTCTTCTCTTCTTTCTCTTCTTATTCTTCTTCATATTCTTCTTTCTTTAGTTCTTTATTTTCCTATTCTTCAAAGATGTTTGAATTTATGCTTTCCTTCCCAGTATTCAACAAGTCTCTTTAAACAACTTTTACATTGATTCTTTCTACTATCTTGTTGATTCTTAGATTGTAGCACTTATATGCTTTGTTTTTCATGAGTACCCAAAAAATATGCCTTTGTCCACCCAGGAGTCAAATTTTCCAATCTTCTTGTCTTCCCTTTTTATGCAAAAATTGCTTCCAAACACTCTAAATTGCTTGACATTGACCGATCTTCCTTTCCATGACTCATATGGAGTCTTATCAATATTTATTTTGATCAATCATTTGTTCAAGATATGAACGGTTGTATGCACTATTTTTCCCCAAAATATATCACTTAGCTTGGAGTCATTCGACATGGTTCTGTCCATTTCTTATAA
>ML785050.1:427935-439549 GCA_009831015.1 Picea engelmannii | reverse complement strand
ATAAAGGAAGGACCTGGAAATTTCTCTGGTGGATGTAGCCCACACTGGGTGAACCACGTAAATCTATGTCTCTCTTGTATTGTGTGTCTTATGTGTTTTGTTTCTACATTTCTTTTATTTTATTGCTCCGTGGTCCTGTTTTTATAACAATTTCCTCGACGACACTTTACCTTTGGATTAAGCAATCTTAGAGGCCATGAATGGTTTCGATAGGCCATGGGATAATATGCATCATCGCTCTTACTTTCTCCCAAAGATTTTTAGTATCAAACAAGATGATTTTATATCCACCTTGAGGGAGATAATCGGTCACGTCATAGTTCCACTTGATACGCATGACATTTATTCCAAAGGAAACATGGTGAGTATCTCTCCTACCATCACGATCGATATCTCTTGTATTCCTGGTAAAGTTGAAAATGTATATATTGGTGAAGATTGCTCACCTGAAGAAATTCATATCTACACCGAGATCTTCAAAGAATTTTTTGATGCATTCTCTTGTTCATATGAAGAGACGCCATGAATTGACCCTTGAATTGTCGAACATGAGATTAAAACCTACCCAGATTCTAAGCCTGTTTGGAAACTAATTAGAGTTGTTAATCTGAGGAAGGCCCCCACTATTAAGGAAGAGGTGGAGAAACTACTAAATGTTGGTTTTATCTACCTAGTTCCCTTGACTGAATGGGTATCCAATCTCATTCCTGTAAATAATAAGCAAGGAACCATCCATGTATGCATTTATTTTTGAGACCTGAATAAGGAATGTCCTAAAGACAACTTCCCAACACCCTTCATTTATCATATTCTCGATGAGTGTGTGGGAAGGGAGGTTTTTTATTTTATGGACAGATTTTCAATATATAACTAAATTCAGATTAAACCCAAGCATGTTATGAGGAAAACCTCTCTATGGCTAGGGTAAACCACAATAGACAGATATGACTGCAGAAATCGACTCTATCCCAAAAACATGCTATATAAACCAATGTGCAAGTGAGATAAGAAAGGGACCTACCTCATCCAGATGTTTGATGATGTCCACCATTGAGCACTTTGACCCAAATATTTATACCTGCAACAGGTTCTCAACAAACAAGTAGAGAAAGCATATAGTGATAATATAAAAGGTTAGCACATTAGATGGCATAATCCATTAACATACAAAACAAACATGCCCATGGATAATAACTCATATATTTGAAAGATATCAATTGGAGGAGAAGAGAGAATTCCTATTAATAAATGATTAGAATAAGTGAAAATATTATGAACTTCCATGTCGGCACGGTTTGGTACTGAGAAACCAAATTCCTTCCACCTGGGCCTCCACCACTCCAATCCTCCACCAAAGGAAATCTCATAGAAGGGAGACAATGAGTTTCTCCATAAATAAGGGAAGATCTTGGGGGTTGAACACTCTATTCAGACTTAAAGGAAAAAGGGATGCAGACTCAATATGAAGTGATAATTTATCCAGAGTAACTTTGCTCTCAAAGTTGAATTCTTTTTTCCCCTTTTCCATAGCTCAGAATTGGCCCACTTATAGCCTTGAAAATGGAACTGAAGGGACGAATCAGAATGTTTCCACTATATGGAAGGCCAAGGATCAGATATCTCATGTCGTGACATGGAAACATGACATTTAATTTTTATTTTCTGGCATAAATCCCAATGTACGTGAGCTATAGTGGAGCAGCTTGTGTATATGCTTGTTGTATAGTGTGCAAGATGCATACAAGTGGAAAAATTTGTATTTTTGTCTCTGGATTTTATCAACAGGGAAGCTAAGTCTGCATAGGGAAATGGACTAAGGCCCTCTCTGCAAGATTTCATAGGGTGAGGCATATCTTTCTCTAACAGATTCCCTCTAATGTGTGAGGTCAGAGGAGTATCTTTGATGGCCGAAATACATTATAGATAACCCATAAGTGGAGTGGTAGGGGACCAGCTGGACGAACTTGGTTGTTCATTACATTCTACATTGACTTTGCATACATGGATGCCAATAAAATTACACTGCAGATCCATGTGAAAAATATACCAAACAAGTGTCTATGGCCATGAATAGGCAAATACAGATGTGGTTATATGCCAAAAGATGTCATAGTCATGAACAAGGCCCAGTAGAACCAATCTCAAACACCAATATGAAGATATATTTATACCATGGAGTACAATCTGATCTCCCATGATCACTGAAGTCATATAGGCATTGGTCCAATGAAAAGGAAGCAACAACTCAGGAAAGTTGCGGCCACATAGTAATGTATTCAATTCTTCTACAAAATCTGCCAAAGGTGCAATTCTACATTATGTGAATAAAGGAGTTGAGGTCGAACACAATGATACATCGTTTGATTACCGGTCATTGATGTATACCATTAACAAATGTGAGACAACCTACCGATAATGAAAGTAGGTATCAAGGCACCGAGTACATTCTTACAAGTGTGAATAAAGGAGTTGGTGTCGAACACCTGAAGAACCCATCGATCAGAAGACATTGATGTATTCCCAACTGTCGATGGCAAGAGAGCCTGCCACTGATAATTGCAAGCCTCAAGGTACTCATAATACTCTAGGTCTCATTTCCAGAATAAATGGGTTGAATTCAATGGAAAGAGACCCGCTGAAAGGAGAGAATTAAGGCATCTCTCATCAGTCAGCACGAGGTACAAAGTAGGAGCTTCATGATGTGGTTGAAATTGGATGAAGAACGTGTTCATGAACCAATGACCCTATGCATCTTTCATGTGTGCCAAGTGCAAGTGGTACACGAAAAAGACCCTCTGAATAACAGCCAATGATGAAAATTGTTGGCAAAGGCGAGGAAACCACCAATAAGGCTAATGGAATCCAATACACTGCATGAATCCCAATGTGTGAATAGATGTTTTGTCATCGAACACAAGGGAAACCACCCATTCAATGACCAATGATGAAATGTCGGTTGTTGGTTCAAGGTTACCTACCAATGATGAAAGTAGGGTTAGGGTGCATGATAGGACTATAATATCATGTGATTCTGAAACAAACTGAGGGTATGGACAGCATGCAAATTCAAGATTTCTGAGGAGTGGACGACATTGGTTGATAGATTTCCTTTGAACAAAAGCATGAGACATATAGAGGAATCTGGTAGTATAGACCTGATGATGAAACCATAATATGAAGGAGGCATCAATAAAATTCTCTATAGGGACTGGAAGAGTAACTAGCCGGTAGAGAAGACTTTGTAACGAGATTAGCTTCCTAAGGCCATGTTAATCCCAAAATTATGATGATGAATGGACTCAAATAACTTTGTGCTCTATTCAAAGGCGAAATGAATATTGCCAATACAAGATAATACTCGCTTCCCGCCCATATTGTTCTTTGTTTTTTCATAGACAAATGAATGTTATGATATAGAGGAGGAAACAAGTGTTGCAAGTAAGAAAAACTAGTTCTAGCAGTGGAACATACCTATGCTCAATGTAGAGAAGTGCATGTGAGAGATAGACACTTGGGGGAATGTTCCCTCCTAGGTATAGGGTGTCAAATTGCAAAGGATATAAACAAAGCTTTTCTTGGTTGAGAATGCAAAATTGTTGAGGAAAACGGTTTATAACGCAAAGCGAGAACCGGCTATAGGCTCAATACTGCAAGCAAGGGCATGAGATGCAATCACAACTTAACACCAAAAAATGTCCTTTTTTATGTCTTTTAGTCTATTTGGTGTGAAAAAGGGATAAACTTGTGCAAAATAGACTTCTTTTCAAAACCAATTTACGAGTGTGAAAAACACAATTTCACTCGACAATATTTTCGCTTTTTGATAACGAGTTAGAAAAGAGCTTAACTAGGAATCATGACCTTTCAAGTCCAATTTAATGAGTGTGAAAGGGACAAATCACTTGGTAATCTTTTCATTTTTTAGAGACGAGTTGGAAAAGAGCTTAAATTAAACTCGTTCTGGAGATTCTAGGCGGGAAGTCCAGGGGGAGGCCAAGGCTCCCATGCTGGACTTCTACGAAATGTTAGTATCTTATGAATAGCCAACATAATCTTGGGAAAACCCAAATCTCTCCAAGTCGAGGAGGATAAATTATTAACAGAGTATATAGTCTCTGTGATGGACCAGATAATGTCTCTCATTGGGAAAGACACGGGCGGTGGCATTGGATACCCCATGAGGCCATCCCAATCGAAGGGAACTTCCTCAAGACTTGGAGGGAGAGTACTCGGGGAGAGAATAAACCTCTCTTTTCAGAGGGTGCAGGATCATGAATGTTGATGACATGGTTGAAAGATGCATCACCCTCTACAAGGAGAGTAGGATTGACCAGATATTGCACTGGTACGACCACTTATTCAATACTAGGTTGAAGAGAATGCATGATAACAGGGGTAGGGGACACATCACCCTCGACAACGAGGGTGAGGTCAGGAGATAATTAGAACGGCATTACCATTGCTTCAATCAAATGAGAAACAAGGTGTGGGGAAACTACAAATTCCTCATAATCTGAAGGGCCCTTGGGTGAGACCCAGGCTTCTGGTATCCCAACAATGGCTGGACATAGACGAGTAAGGTGATCTCCTTCGCAAGTCCTGCAAAGGAATTTAGGGTTATGTCTGAGGCATCGAGGCTTCATAATTCCCCAGCATCATTCAAAATGGTTGGTGACATGCTTTCAATAAGACAAGCAGAGGCGAGAGAATCATCTCCTACATGGTGTACAGAGGTTGGAGATGTGACATTGATAAGAATTTTGGTGACTAAAGTGGTGCCCCCAGCATGACTAGCAGTGGTTAGGTGTGGGTGATCAACATGACTCGCAGGGTTTTTTGACTCATCTCCAACATTACTAGCAGAGGTTGGTGATGGAGTTCTAGTATGACTGGCAGTGACTGGACTAGCGGTGAGTGGTGGCATTTGATTCCAAGGTCTAGGGAAAGATTGGCTTTGAAACATTACAGGCCAGGAAGGGTCCTAGTTTACCCCCTGTCCCTGTCTGGAAAGGTGGTGTCCTCCACCGAATTCATTCGAAGAGGTTTGTATGGGCATCATTGTCGAAGTCTTCGAAAAGGTAGAAGTATGATAATAGTTACTCGAGTAAGGATATATGTTTCCCCCTTGTGAAAAGTTCCATAAAGAGGGTAGCCCAAACCGTAAAACTAATTCTCCCCATATGAAATACCTGGGGATACATAAAGACCTGTCATGGGAAAAGTGTTCAAAGGAAGCGATGTGGTGGCCGAAGGAAACCCATTTGAGTATTAGCTCCTGAAAGAGCATAACTAGGGCTGGATCTGTAAGAGGGGAGGTTCCAACCTCCCGTCGTGAACGTTGGTTAAGGGACATGACTCATATAAAACGAAGACATATGCATCGGGGCCATGGTGCCCCCAAATATAATGCTAGGATTCATATAAGTGGACCAGGGAGAGGATTGCATGGGTGAGGGCATATCAAAAGAAAAATGGCTAGAGGCCCAAGGCGTAGACTGAGTATCATACTTATGCATACCATTATGAAAAGTGGAAGGATTCATCCACATGAAATGAGTAGTCATCATAGGGTGGGAAGTGGTAAATGAAGGAGAAAAAGGAACTCCACTATCCGTGATAATGAAAACTCAATATAGACTCCTAAGGTCGACTAGTAGTCAAAGATCACACCAAAATTCAAATGGCCAAAATGCATCCAAATGGGGTAAATTGGTTGAGTGGCCTCCCTCCCTAAAGAAGGTATGTCTCACCCAAGAGGGGCTTGAGTCTCCCTGCTAAATATCAGAGGTAACAGAATTAGTTATAAGGGTCCATGTGGGCTTAACAACTAGTCATTCAAATCCCCCCAAAGAGGTAATCCTCCATAAAGGTTGTGTGTTGTTCGACCCTTTTCTGACCCAGGGTACCTGTAGAATAACTCTTTGAACTAACCTATGAGACACCTAATTCAAGAAACTAATAAACCACTGTATAATCGATGCACATGCGAGCAATCATAAGTCAATTCCACCATATGGGCAGGGTATCAAATCCCAAAACCTTAAAAGCACCGCCTCTCATGGAGGTAAGGGAACTAACAAGATCCCCGGATATGAATAGATCCCCAGAAATATCTCTGAAGCTAGGAAGGTATTGGGGGGATATCCCTTCAACCAACTTTGCGCGACCTCATGCTTAATTCCGGTGTGAGTGGAGCCTCCTGATCTTACCAATTATACATAGGATTTATCCACTCCCTGACTCAGGCACATATGTTGATTTAATTTCCTTGGAGAAGTTTACTAACAAAATCCTATTCCAAGGCACTAAATCCTAGGCTAGTTTGTGCACCCTAGAAAATAAAATCATTACTGATAAATTTTAAATTATAGCGTTTATTTTATGGATGTGATTACTCAAAAAGGTATGGTAATGAAACTCATGGTGTTATGAATCTGCAAGAAAAGTAAATATAAAAATAATGTAAAGTCCTAACTTTAACTTTCGATGAATGATATTCTTCTAAAAACCAATGCAATTTTCAAATTCAACTATGCAATTCATAAGTAAAAATGCAATCTTTCACTATATGCACTAAGCTAATGGTAAAGATTCAAAAGAAAAAAATGCCCAGCAATGCAAAATGCATATTTTTTTGTATTTTCAATATATCAAAACTGAAAATGCATGGAATGAAAAGTAACTTGATATATAACCCTACTGTGTATAAAAGAGATAACTCAAGAAGGATACCAAGAAACAAAACACCCAGCCCAATGTGCAAGGACAATAAAAAATGAAAAGATGAAGAGAAAGACTTTGCCCAGAAATTCAAGCAAAAGAGGGTTTCCTGTCATCCCAAAAGCACTCAATAGACACTACAGAGACCCAAGAAGGCTCAGAAAGCATCAAATCCCACCCAGCAAACACCAGACTAGGAAAAAAGGCAAGGAAAACTGATGTACATGACTATTTATGCAAACAAAGTGTATATACGTAGCTTGCAGTGAGACAGCCCATGTGTATACGTGACTATCAAGGAAAAAAACACGTATATGCTTTAAAACAAGGCTAGTCAAGGGAGAAAGGTTGAAAACTCAGACTCAAAATCCACAGGAGCTGCCAAGCAATGAAACAACAAGAACCACAATATAAACGAGAGCAATCTAAGGAGAAAAGTACTTCAAACCCTAAGAAATAAGATTCATGCCCAGTATGGTCGCCAATTCTGTTACGAGGAAAATCTCTCTATGGCTAGGGTAAACCACAACAAATGGATATGACTGCAGAAATCGACTCTATCCCAAAAACATGTTATATAAACCAATGTACAAGCGAGATAAGAAAGGGACCTACCTCATCCATATGTTTGATGATGTCCATCGTTGAGCACTTTGACCCAAAGCTTTATACCTACAACAAGTTCTCAACAAACAAGTAGAGAAAGAATATAGTGATAATATAAAAGGTTAGCACATTAGATAGCATAATCCATTAATATACAAAACAAACATGCCTGTGGATAATAACTCATATATTTTCAAGATATCAATTGGATGGGAAGAGAGTATTCCTATTAATAAATGATCAGCAGAAGTGAAAATATTACAGACTTCTGTGTCGGCACGGTTCGATACCGAGAAACCAAGTTCCTTCCAATTGGGCCTCCACCACTTCAATCCTCCACCAAAGGAAAGATCATAGAAGGGAGAAAATGAGGTTCTCCATCAATAAGGCAATATATTGGGGGTTGAACACTTTGTTCAGACTTAAAGGACAAAGGGATGCAGACTCAATATGAAGTAATAATTTCTCGAGAGTAACTTTTCTCTCAAAGTTGAATTCTTTTTTCCCCTTTTTCATAGCTCGGAATTGGCCCACTTATAGCCTTCAAAATGGAACTGAAGGGTCGAGTCGGAAAGTTTCCAATATATGGAAGGCCAAGGATTAGATATCTCATGTCGTGACATGGAAACCTGACATTTAATTTTTATTTTCTGGCACAAATCCCAATGTATGAGGGTTGTAGTGGAGTAGCATGCGTATACGCTTGTTGTATAGTGTGCAAGATGCGTACAAGTGGAAAAATTTGTATTTTTGTCTCTGGATTTTATCAACAGGGAAGCTAAGTCTACATAGGGAAATGGAATAAGGCCCTCTCTGCAAGATTGCATAGAGTGAGGCAAATCTTTCTCTAACAGAGCATACACATAAGATGGAATTTATTTTTCCTTGGGGTACATTCGCATACCAAAAATAACCTTTCGGCCTTAAAATCATCGGAGAAACCTTCCAATGAGCCATGACCCTCTCTTTTCATGTTTTCAATCATATAGTCGAATCTTACCTTGATGATCTTTCTTCTCACTCTCACAAGAGAGTGGATCACTCTACCCACCTTCAACTAGTTTTTGAAATATGTCGCTATTATCGCGTCCATTTGAACCCTCATAAGTGCATCTTTTGCATTAGGTTGGGTCATCTGTTAGTATTCTTAGTTTCTAATTCTGGGATCATGGTGGATTCTTTAAAGGTTGAGGCGATACTTCAATTGCCTCCCTCGCGTAGCATTCATCAGCTTCAAGGTTTACAGGGGAAATCTAAATTATTACGTCAGTTTATAGAAAACTATGCCAATATTATTAAGGGTTGCATGCATCTCTTGAAGAAGAACACTCTATGTATATGAGATGAGCGAGCCCAAAATCCTTTGATGCTCTGAATAAATCCTTGGTATCGATGCCTCTATTGAAGCCTCTGGACTACTGTATAGATTACTTGTTTTATATCGCCGCGTCCAAGGGGATGGTTGGTATGGTTTTAGTTCAAAAGGATGATGAGCTCCATGGGCACGTCGTTTACTATCTTAGTCGAAACTTAGTCAGCCCTGAACTCAAGTATTCTCATGTTGAGAAGCTAGCTTTATTCATCGTTCACGTAGTTCAATGATTACAACACTATATATTTCTTTGTAAAACTACCGTATTTGTTCATGTCAACCCATTTCAATACGTCCTTACTAGGTGTATCATATGGGGAAAATAGAATAAATGGATTGTCATATTCCAAGAGTTTGACCTCGATTTTGCTTCGGACAAATCCAAGAAATTAGTAGTTTTTGCTGAGTTAATATCGAACTTCCCTTGGTTAGATGAGGATGTTATTCATGTCGATTCATTTGTGGATGAACACATTTTCCTTATCTCCTCATCAGACCCCTAGTATGGATACATTTTCATCTATCTTCAAAACTTGAAGTTCCCTCAACATCTTTCGAGAGATGATCGATGGCGTATACGATATCAAGATAAGAACTACCTTGCAATCGATGACACTTTGTATCACTGAGGCATAGATAATATCTTGCATCTTTTCTTGACTCGTGAAGAGGTTGAGTCTGGTCTTAATGACTATCATAGTGGGGCTTATTGTGGTCATCTATCCAAGCTTGCGACAACCCAAAATATATTGCGAGACATTATTTTTTGTCGTCTATTTTTAAAGACTGTGTCAAAGCAGTCAAGAAGTTCCACCCCTGTCAGGTGTTCACTTGGAATATGTGATCGCATCCAACCCCTCTTCACCCGGTCATCACTATCGGTCCTTTCACCAAGTGGGGGGTGGATTTTGTGGATTGCAACCAAACCACAGCTGGGGGGCATTAACACATTATCATGGTCATAGAATACTTTACTAAGTGGGATAAGGCCATTCCTACAACTAAATCCAATGGTAAGACTGCTGCATTTTTTGTGTTCAATCAAATTATAGCCAGGTTCGGAATCCCGAGTGAGATTGTCATTGATCATGGCAGTCACTTTCAGAATGACATGATGAAAGAATTAGTATCGAAATTGGGGTTTAAACATGGTCATTCTTCCCCTTAGTACCCCTAGGAAAATGGACAAGTAGAGGTAGTGAACAAGTCTCTCAAGACCATTTTGCATAAAACTTTCATCCATAGAAAATATGACTAACATATCATGCTTTACCCTACACTTTGGGTATACCGAACCTTGGCTAAGACTTCCATTGGTTTTTCTCCATTTCAGTTAGTACACGGTGTGGAGTCGATCCTACCTATTGAATGTGAAATCCCTTCTCTTATATTGATAGTTAAGCTCCTATCAGACACTTATGATCTCAAAGAATGTCTCATACACCTGGAGATCCTAGATGAGCAACGTCGAGATGCCTCTACAGCTATTAAAGAAAATAAATGATGTGTCAAGGTCTAGTATGATTACTTTTTCTGTCCTCGGTAGTACATTGAGGGTAACTTGGTCCTCTTGTATGACCAAGCCAAAGAACCACTGGGGGAAAGAAATTTCAACCCCAAGTGGCACGGTCCTTATATCGTGCGACATGTCTTAGAAAAAGGAGCCTACGAATTAGAAGATTATGAAGGGAATATGTTGCCTCGGCCCAAGAATGGGCACTACTTGAAAATATATTACGCTTGAGCCCCAAGGCTGGGCGTAACTCTTTGTATACTAATGTATTTTAGTGTAAATATATCTTTTCCTTTGTGTCAACGGCTTGCTTATCGAGTTTTCCCTTGGTTGGCAGATGTCACTGGAGTCATCAGTTTACTTAGGATTTGTAGACAGTGTCATTCTTCATACACGGAATATGCCTTCCGTCGCTTGGGTCATTTACTCACCTGAGGGTCAACTCGTGTCTTCAGGTGGCATTTTTCTAAGGCCATCAACGAATAATGTGGCCGAATATAGCATCATTATAGATCTTTTACACGGTTTTGTTTCACATGGTATTCGTTCTTTAGAAGTTCACTTGGACTCCCAGTTATTAGTATGTCATTTGAATGACAATTACCGTGTGCGAGACCCTATTCTACTCCGATGGTTCCTACAGGTACAAATTTTGGAACGACACTTTGATTTTATTACTTATCATCACATACCTAGAAGTTCTAATTATGTATCTGATACATATGATATTTATGTTTTAGATTGGCATTTGTCACATCAATAAAGCAAAGAAAACACATTCACTAATGTAAATATTGTAATATAAGTAAAGTCGAATAACCATGTTTTTTATTTCATTTCTTCAAAAATATGGTGTCATGGTACAAAATTGGGGCTCACACTCTCAAAATACATATACGGTCGATCAATACAATAACCACAACATCTATGCCTATGGCATTGGATGTGTGTCATGATAACATAGTATGACATTTGCAAGAAGCTGGAACAGTTGCACCCAAGCACGGGGCACACCTACCACCTGTCATTGCATCACCTATATCAAATACTCTACCTGAACCATGGGAATTCTTTGCATCAAACGAGACAAGTTTCCCTACATGTTTTGAAGCACTCTCTCAGCATGTCCGCCTGCTGGCTCATCCCCCTGGTGCCTCCACCGGTTTCGAGGGAGTCCATCTAGTCGCTACAGACCCACAATATTATGTGGAGCCACATAATCATTTCTTGCTTGAACATTTTTTTGATAAGCTCTACAATATACAACTTTATGTCCAAAGTTAGTACAAGTAAAACAATGACCATAAAAGAAACTTTCATAACTGGGAGTGAATTATATTCTATGTGATGTAGTCCTTTTGAACTCATGTCATGGTGTTAAGGTCCTAACCCGCACATAGGTA
>ML785050.1:410396-421643 GCA_009831015.1 Picea engelmannii | reverse complement strand
TTTATAGTAGTAGTTGCAGGTAGATAGAATTGAATTCTTAGATTAGATAGTTCTAGAAGGAAGAGGGAAAACCGAATATAGACACCCTCATTTGTATCATTGTAAGTTAGTTCATAAGTAACAGGAGTTCAGAATAGGAATCAAGAGAGCATAGGAGAATAGCAAAGAGTTATAGAAAACACCCATGTACAGATCTTGAATTAATAGAAGGAATTGATTCAGATTCATGGTTGTTGTGTTATTCTCTGTGTATGTGTGTGGAATGCTCTACTTATGAATATTTCTTCTTGTTATGCATTTTTTATCATGCTGTGTGTATGATTTCATGTGTTAAGACTCAAATCTAAGAGGAAGTGAGGAGAGTTACAATTGTTTCTCTTTTGAGCAAGGATTCTTGCAAGGAGTGCAGTTGAAGTTGTCCGCAAGGAGTGCGTTTATAGAAGGCTCAGAGAGTTAACTCTTGTTCTCATTCGTTGCAAAGGTGCAGTTAGGCACAGAGCCATGCAAGGAATGTGTAGGCTAAGGGAGGAAGTCTCAGTCGGTTTTTGAGAAGAAAATTTGAAAGATTGCTGCTGCAGGTGAGCACGGAGTCAAGAGAACTTCAACACTTAGACGTTCTTGAAGATTTGCTGCAAGGAGTGCACGCAAGGGTTCTTTCTAAAGACTGAAGTTGTGGAAAATATCAGGAGGGATAGACCTCTGAGTCACTGAAGATTCAGCATAGACAAGTGTTACTTGAATTCGGGAAGAGACGTCGCAGGTTGGCGAAGTGGCGAAGGAATCTCATGGAGAGATACCCTTTTTCGTCTCGGGGATTAACCAAGGAAGAACGGATGGTCGAAGTCTTCTTAGGAGATTTCGTGAAATTTTGGGGATCGTCAAATCTTGCAGAGGTGCAAGGAGGTTACGACGAGAAGATTCTGAAGAGTTGGAAGCTCAGGAGAGGCAGGGTCGTTGATTCCGAGTCATAGGAGCCGTAGGATCTACACGTGATATCGTGTATCAAAAACTCGAGAGTTGAAGCCCCAAAGGTTGTGCAGCCAGAGCAGCGAGACCGCGAGACGCGACAAGATTAGAGTCGTTTGTTCAGGAGGACGTGTGTAAGGAGATTCTCATCTCGCAGGTCGGGCATTGGAGGACCGAAAGGGAATCCCTTTAACTTCGCGAGTGGCAAGAAGTCTGTGAGTCGTCCATCTGAGGGGAAAGGTGGCAGAGATCGGTGATCTCACGAACTCGGGAGTTCGCAGGGTGGAAGCCCAAGAATTGGGTATTCAGAGTTGCGAGGCGCGAGGACGCAAGGAGACGAAGGAGCGAGAGGATCGTAGTCGTTCAATTGAGGAGGATAGGTGGAGATAGATCGAGGGATCACACGAACTCAGAAGTTCGCAGATTGAGAGTCCAAATATTGGGCACTCCAAGTCGCGAGGTCACGAGGTGGAAAGAGGAGGACAACCGTTGGATCCGGAGTACAGGAGGACCGTTGGATCTGCGCGAGGGATCGTGTCTCGGGACCTCACAAGAAAAAGTCTGAGAATTTGGCCACGGGGATCGCGAGGTCGCGGGAAGGTGATATCCCGACAGCTGGAGCAGTGTGGGCCATAGCGGAGCGCGAGTGGAATATAGGTGGCACAAGGGATTCGCGAGGAACGAAGTTCCGAGGAGCCAAGACTCGTGTTGATGCCGAGTCGCAAAGTGCCGAGGAGCCGAGGTTCTAGTGGACGTGTGGCAGAGTATAAGGTGGGACCGTGCATCTCGGGGAATCGCAGACTAGGAAGGTGAAAACTCAATGGTTCAACTGGCGAGGTCGCGAGGTTGTGAGGTCGCGAGAAGTGCTAACATTAAGCCTAGCTCACAGTTATATGTGGAAGGAGCTATACCCGTATTGCCAGATTGGGTATCGCAAGATTTGGAAGAAAAGTCGGAGGCTTGAGTCATGAACTCGCGAGATAGCAAGATCTAGCTGATCTCCCGGGAACAAAGAGGAGACCTCGGGGGAAGGTTGTTGTGGGTGCAGATTTCCCGATAGGGAAATAGAAGAACCTTCAAGTTCTTTGGGCCGAGAAGAAGAAGGTCCTGTGAGAGCGAACGCGCCTGAGGTTGGGGTGCGCACCTGCGTCATTTTAGATTCATGAAAACCTACCTGATTTCTCCAGTACCTTCTTTTAGCATGATCAATTCTTCCTTGAGGAACGCTTTTTCCCTATTTTGTTTTCTTATCTCACTCAAAGCACTGACTAGTTCTGCTTCAATATTTACTATGCCTTATTCATAGTCTTGTTCTTATGAATCTATCTGACACGAAGACCATCTTTCATCTCATTCTAATTTAGCATCTTATTTATTCTGATTATCATGCTCTGGCTATGGGATATAATGGGATTCCTTAAAGTATAAATTATGTAGCTTATCCCAAAGTTCTTTGGATGACGAACATTATCCCACTTTGTCTTTTACCGAATCTGGTAACCCTTCCAAGATGAAATCCATTGTTATTTTCTCATTTCTCTCCAATTCCTTCTTGTCAGTAGTCTTTGGTTTCTTTGAACTTGTGTATCCTATAACAATTGATTTAAAAACATCACACCCTTATGCTTGTAAAAATGTTTTCATTTTATTGTTCCACATATCATACTTCAGACTAATCTGACCATCAAACCATGGTATTCCATTAGATCTATATCCATTATCCATGACATCCATTGATCTACCTTCCAATGGTTAAATTGGTTTCTTGAGCGACCTTCTCTGATACCAATTGTTAGAATACTTGGGGGGGGGGGTGAATCAGTATGAGAACTTTTTACCACTTTCAATCACAATAAATAATCTTCAACTTTATCAAAAGTATATCATTTATTGTTTCATTCAATATATCATGATCATATAACCATAAACAATACAACTCAACAATATCACATTAGATACATATTAGACCAGGATTTACATGGAAACCCAAATGGGAGAAAACCACATAATGCTTTCTTATATATATCAATAATAATTTCATAGGAAGCACCAACTTCCAAATTCTACAGCACCAACTGGAAGGAGGCACCAAACCCTTTATTTAAAAGCACCAGCCTGAAGGAAGATACAACTCCATGAATTATCCAGCACCAACTAGAAGGAGACTATGACCCCCTAATTTAATGGAAGCAACCTGAAGGAAGTTCCAACTCCCTGAGTTCTCTGGAATTAATCAGAAGGAGGCTACGACTCCCTGATTTATAGGAACCAACCTGAAGAAATCTCCAACTCCCTAATTTCTTTGGAACCAACTGGAAGGAGGCTACAACCCCCTTTCCTTGCCCCATCATGCCGACCTAAAATATAAGTGTAGAAAAAAATTGTCACTACCACTGATCAAACTATAATTGTCACTATCATCAACGAACCTGTCAATGTCAATGTCACATCAACATGTGACTACCACTGTCACAACAACTAATCATTATCACTTTGTCACATCAACCTATGCCTGATTATCAACCAATCATCCAACCTATCATTTCCCATGTTACTGTCTCTGTCATTGATATATCATCATCAACCAACTATAACCAAATCCACTCACATGGATACCAAAACTGACACTATACCAAGTACATCAACCATGTACATTAACCTGTATCAACCATGAATCAAGCATGCACATCAACGTGTACCATACCATGTACATAAACCTATATCAACCATGCATCAACCATGCACATCAACCTGTATTGTACCATGTACATCAAACTATACCATATCATGCATCAGCCATGTATCATACCAAGTACATCAACCTATACCATACCATGTACATCAACATGTGTCATATCATGCATCAACCATTTACCGTACCTAGTACATCAACCATGTACCATATAATTTGCATTAACCATGTATCAAATATGTACCATCTCATGCATCAACCATATACCATATCACTCATGAAATGTCTCAATCATGCCATACACTATGTACCATAAGATATCATCAATGAAGTGCTACAAGTAAAACCAAGATAGCCAAGATATCAATATAGCTAAGATATGATTCTAATAAATGTACTATAACATCACCAAGGTGTACCTCAACATGTGTCAACATCACCAAGACATGCCTTGCGAATGTACCACAACCTTCAATGCATGTACCTCAAACATGTAACATAACCTCATCAAGAAGTGCCCCAAATATGTATCAATATCACCAAGAAATTCACCTCACACATGTACCAAGAATATTCCTCACACCATGCACCAAAGATGTGCCTCAAGCATATACCAATGTCTCAAAAAGATACCAAAGGCATGGCCATCACATCACCAACATGTAACCAACATGTACCTCAAACTATGTGTCTCAAGTATGTGCCAACATACATAAACTGTGTACCAAGGGATACCATGAAACATGTGCCATATCACTCATGATATTCCCCAAGCATATACCATACAACAAACCATATTATAATTATCAAGATGTGCCTCAAGGCATATACAAAAACTCACAAAGAGATGCCTCAAGCATGTGCCAACCTTCCGAGATGCAAGCCTTAAAACACATAGAATAACATAACTTTAGACATGTAGCTGACCTGATACACAATTTTAGACCTATAGCTCTTCCTCGACCTCAACAACCTGGTACTAGCATCTTCCCTCAGTTCTATCTTAGCCTTGCGGGACCAAGACGAGTGTCACATGGGGCCGCACATGACGGGCACTAAGCAACTCGTGGGGGTGTCTCACAGGATGCCAATACTATGATCAATGATGGTCAGCCAAATTAGGTTTTCTTAGAAACCCTCGCTCTCCTTTACAATCCATAAATTTCACCTTCACACTTCCTTCACTATCTCAGACTCGCCCTCAAAGATTCACCAATAGATCACTTTCTCACATAGAATATATTCTATAAAGTTGTATGTGTAATATTGAGAGGTTTCTTGAAGTGTATTTACACTTTTCCAAGTGAATTCCTTACTTAACTTAAGGGTCGATATGTACTTTCTTGTTATAACCACTTTACCCTTTAATTAATGACTTGTAGCATCTTTTTATAACTGTTTAGGCGCTTCTTAACCATTCTTTGGGGCTTCCAACTTCATGACCTTATAACTCCTCAATCATGAGGAACTAGGTGACGTTCCACCTACCGTTGGAAACCGTATGAGGACTATCCATATATGAGTGTGTTACATGCATTTACCTTATCCTTCATGTCATTATTCCACAAACAACTTTGGGCTTCATGACCACACCTCTGGGAATTGTTGTAGACTTCTTCAAAGTGTCTTCCAGTGAGGGCCATGTTTAAATATATGCCATAAGGGGACCAATTTGGAGACTTCTCCAAATACACCCATCACATCTGTTGACATAAATGGAAACCACATCTGTTGACATCAATCAAAACCAACTATTAACAACATCAATGAAAACCAATTATCCAACAAAATGCATCAACTACATTTATGTGTCTGATGAATGGGATGTTTAGAGATTTCCTAGATAAGTTTGTAATTGTATTCTTGAATGATATTCTTATCTATTCCAATATATAATAAGCACATGAGAAACATTTGAGGATTGTTGGCACAGGTGCCGACCCAGGGTTCAACGCTACAACAGTGCAGCAATAAAGCACTAACTATCGGCCCTTTTGGCAACACTTGTGAAGCATATGACGTCTCACCCGAGGTAGAGGCCGGGGTGGCTACAAGACTCACGTGTCTGCAACCTTAGCTGGGACACAAATCTGTGATTATAACACTTAATAAATATCTTAGTAGCATCAGTCCCTCAATATGAAATCACTATTCACTTCACTAATAAAACAGAGCTTCACAGCATTCACACTAATCTATAGTATTTAAGCACTTAGCATATAACTGGATCAGAATGAGCATATCAAGCACTAAGCATGACTATCTTGATAAGATCTAATATTCTCACATATCATAAGCACAAATCAAAGGTAGATCTATCTAAACATATCAGAGCACTTATCAAATAACATGTGAACACATCAAGACAAAGCACAAAGCACATAACACAGTGTTTACGTGGTTCACCCCCACCCTGGGGCTACGTCCACGAACTCTTCTTCTTTATTGTCTTCATTCAATCAGTTACAAGCACAAAGCCTTCAAAACCCTTACTCCGCACAGGATAGAAAATTTGCGCAGCTCGCTAGATCCTTCTTCTTTACATTGTAACACTAAGCCATCTATAGTTTTGCACCAGGACTTGCACTCAGCTCTGCAACTCTTACACAGAATTCACAAAGCCTTGATCACACATATCCAACTCTTGGCACTTATCCTACATCACATAGATATATTATTCGACTGCTTCTTACATTGCCTATCCTTCTATTTATACATACAAAATAGGCCTAAACATGGGTAAACCCATGGGTCGACATCCCATTCTCGTTACATATTCCCAAAAACCCAAAAAGGGGCCCAAAAGGGGGCCGAGATCCCATGATCTCCACTTCGTATTGCACTCCTCCTTCGACAGGCTGTCGAAGTCCCAAATTAGGTCAACATGACCAAGAAACTCCCAAAACTTGGTCAAGGGCCAACAAGGATGGTACTACAAGTGTTAAGATAACACCAATTGTATGTTAGGTTGAGTAAATGCACTTTCTGTCAAAAGCATATCTATTATTTGGATCACATTGTTTTAGAAGAGGGCATAACAGTGGATCTAGAAAAGATTGAAGAAATCAAGAGTGGGCCAGCGCCAAGAAATATTTCATAGGTTAGATTATTTATGGGTCTAGCTAGTTACTACAAGATATTTATTGTGGATTCTCCAAAATTGCACATCCAATAACGTCCTTGCAAAAAAAGGGGGTAGAGTTTGAATGGAGTGTTAAATGTGAATAAAATTGTCAATGCTTAAAGGATTTTCTAACCAATGCACCTATTTGGAAAGTTGTAGATCTAAATGAGGATTTGTTTGTGTGCACTAATGCATGCAAGGAAGGGCTTGGTGGAGTCCTTATGAAAAGTGGACATGTAATTTGTTATGGGTCCATAAAATTGAATGAACGTGAAATAAATTATGCCACACGTGACTTAGAGTTAGAATCTATAGTACATGCCTTAAGAATGTGGATGCATTACCTCATGGGAAAAAAATGTGAATTAAGGACAAACCATAGTGTTATGAAATATGTGTTTGAACAACCAACACTAAATTCTAGACAAACTAGATGGCTAGAATTTCTTAGTGAATATAAATTCAATATCAAGAACATAAAAGGAAAATAGAATAAGGTGGTTGATGCACTCAATAGAAGGGTGCATAAAATGCATGTTACAACCGTTAGTATGTACAGGAAAATTTTAAAAGATATAATTATAGAAGCTATAATAGTTATAAACCAACATTATGTGCAAGTCAAAGAAATCTTATAGCAGAATGATATACAACAGAAATATAAGGATTACAACCTAGAAGAGGATGGAATCCTCTTATTTTGAAGCATATTTTATGTTCCCAATTCTCATGAATTGAGAAATTTAGTCTTAAAGGAGATGCATAATGTGCCATACGCTCGACATCCAGGATATCAAAAAACTATTACGGCTATAAGAGGCCAATATTTTTGGCCTGGTATGAAGAAATATGTCACTGATTATTTGGCAAGATGCATGGAATTTCATAAGGTAAAGGATGAGCACCGACATCCAGCGAGATTGCTACAGCTATTACCCATTCCTAAATGGAAATTGGAAGTTGTTACTATATATTTATCACCAAACTTCCTAGGACAACAAGGAAAAATGATTCCATCATGATAGTGGTGGACAAACTCACAATGGATGCATATTTCATTGCAGTAAAAGTAACTCATAAGGTAGCCAATATTGTAGAAATTTACAAGAGAGGAATTGTTAGGCTACATGGTGTGCCTAAGGAAATAGTGTTGGATCAAGATCCCAAGTTCACTTCCAATTTTTGGAAGGGTTTGTTTAAGGGATTTCGGACAAATTTAAATTTAAGTACAACATATCACCCAGAGTCAGATGGGTAGAGAGAGAGAACTAATCGAATAATCTAAAATATGTTGAGAATGTATGTAATGGAAAAGACTTTTAAGTGGGAGGACTATATCCATTTAGTTGAGTTTGCATACAATAATAGGTATCAAGGATCATTGAAGATGAGCCCATTTGAAGAATTATATGGAAGAAAATGAAACACACTAGTAAGTTGGGATAACCCAACAAACAAATCTATGATTGGGACAGAATTGTCAAAGGAAATGGAACAACATTTGCTAAAGATTAGGAAGAATTTGAAAGTTTCACAGTATCGATAGAAGAGGTATGATGAAAAAAGAGAACAAATAAATAATTCGAAGTGGGAGAGCATCTATTTTTAAAAGTTAAAGAAAAGAGAATCTCCATGAAATGAGAAAGTTCCCAAAGTTGGTAGCACGATATTGTGGTCCTTTTGAGGTCTTATAAAATATAGGACCAGTCGCATAGATGTTAGCATTACCTACATACATGAGAATTCATAACATGTTACATGTGTCTTTATTAAAAACGTATGTGCATGATCCTAATCATGTGATTGATTAGAATGTGATCTAGGTGGAGCACAAAGGATATTTTCGGGTGGAACTAGTGCACATCCTAGACCGAAAAGTCAAAGTGTTGAGGAATGAATCCATCAACTTGGTAAAGGTTCAGTGTGTTAGCACTGAAAGTTACACTTTGACTGCTAAAGTGTAAGCTCAGCACCCATTGGAATGTAAAAGATAACTTTGGTTTTGAATAGGTAGATCAGCAAGATGGATAAAGAAAGAGAGAGGGCAGCAAACTACAGATCAGTAGGCTACCCCAATGGGCAATGGAGTCACAAACATCCCACTCATCGAAGGCACAAAAGTTGCTTAATAGAAAACAAGATTATATGCTAATAGGTGGAATAAATGAAGAAGGAAAACACAAGATAAAATGTTCAGTAATTAGATATGCTCTCAATTCAATGAATCAACAAATACTTGAATATAAACAATGACTGATGGGAAAAATACAGCAGATCCTCTACAGCTTAGGGATCCATAAAGCATTGACATCCTTTGATCCTCAAATCTGTAATATATTCAAATAAGAAGAAATATAAAAGAAGATTTACAATCTGAAATCACAGCTCTCATGAGTCTCCAATAGTAGTAATGCTTACAATCAAAAAATGTCTGCGGGCTTACAAATGAACACACACAGGAAAACTGCCTACTCCTACACTCTCTAGCCTCTCTTGGCTCATCCATCCCTTATTCAAGAGATCTCTCCTTATTTAAATATACAATAGCATCCAAATGAACTAATTAGGTTGAATCCCATCTCCTCCATTGGATTCTAAGCCTTGGAGATAGGTGGCAACACTGAAAGAGACAAAAATCCAACAAACTATTGATTTTCAGGAATTTGTTGGAAGTCATTAATAAATTTTTTCCACCTCATGTATGAGGCCTTTGCTGGAGATAAATCTTAGATGAAGGTGTCCCTTGATACCTAACTAATCCTTGAGAATTCATTCGAACTCTCCTTGAAATGTGGCAACCTCCCAACAAGGCGAATATCAAAACCGTGACCGCTACAGGAAATTAGTACGCAGCACCACTGTGCAGAGTACGCAGCACCTACTTCTATATCCAATATATCTCAAACAAAAACACATTTTGAAAAAATTAAAGAGGTTTTTCTTATTTGGAATGTTATGAACAAAAACCTCCTCCAGTTTTCAAAAATACATCCTCAATTGCTCATAACCCAAGTTTTAAATTAGTGACTCAAAAACAGTAGAATAACTCTGCACAATTTAGCCTCTGCCAAAATATTATGTAGCACATGTAGGTAGCGCCTGACTATGTTTATGCACCTGTATGCAGCTTTTGTCCTCTATGAAATATTACGCAATTCCATTACGTAGAAACACTTGCGCTGCGTGTGTGTGCAAGTGTGGGTAGCATAACCAAAAACCCAGTGCCTTCAATCTTGAATGTGTGAATAGAAATGTGTGGTCTTTCATGATGACAAAACCATTTCAATTAAGTGCCTTGACTATACAATGGGTAGTGACTTTTACCAAGGGGAAACTAGTACTTAGCAAAAACTCAAAACATAGCTAGTGAGATGCTTAGCAGCCCTGAAATTCAACCTCACACTCTTTCTTGTAGAAAGAGGATCTTCCTTTGGCACATTAGACTTTTCCTTCTCAAAAATGGCAGGCTTCTTCTTAGGGGTTATTCTCTTCTTGACTACAGGTGTCTCTTGAAACTTGGCACCTTAACCAATCTTGTTCTAACACAGTGGACATGTTATGGTTTTGAATATGATACATGAGAGCATGAGGAATCCATGCGGGAAGCATACCCACAAATGTTTGCAAATTTTGAAGAAAACTGAATGTACATTTGTACATAAGCACATGAAGACTCCATTTTGGAAAATGAAGTTCATTAATCCATGACTCTGAGAATCCTATCCAACTAATGAGGGGTTGAGGAGAAAAGGGAGTTGTTGGTTGGAATTTTTGTGCGAGCCATTAAGTTGCGGGATTTTAAAGTATTTTGATGTAATTTTTTATATATGTCAATGTGTAAATTGTATGGTTATGTGCATTGAGGACAGTACAATTTTGGGGGGGAAGGGAAAATAACATCCTCGTTTTCAAACCCCAAACTGGCGATGTGTATTGCAAATGTGATGTATGATCAAGAGCCCATATGTATATGATGTAAATTGAAATATAATGAATGAAATGTATCACCATATGTATAAAAACATGGATGGATATTGGGGGATAAGTATCCACAAGAGAGGGTAGGGTTCACAGGGGGAGAGTTACCCATATCTATATAACCAAAACCCATTTCCTATTTTTTCTCTAAATTATCATTTCCATGAACCTTCCATTAGTTGTTGAGTGTTCTAGATCCCAACCATTGAATTCATGTAAGAGGGGTTGGTGTGAAATTCACTTCCCGTAGTTATTGAGATCATGGGGGTTGAGTAAAATTATGTTGGGGAAGAGTTAAAGTCAAGCAAGAAAGAGTACGAGAGGAAATTTGTATCGGTAGGAGACCAGATTTTACACATTCACATTTTCACATAAAGAGTTGTTTTTACATGGTGTTTTCTATCCAACAATGGATTTTTGTGGGTGAGAGCTTGTAGGAAACTATTTTGGACATGTATTTTGTTGATTAAGGTTGGTTGTCATTGAT
>ML785050.1:309618-325510 GCA_009831015.1 Picea engelmannii | reverse complement strand
GCATTTTTCTTGGACTTCACTCTCCACATTGATATTCCTTTCCCTAAGTCCTCGCATTATGAATTGAGGGAAGCCCCCTCCAGTCGGAGGAAAGCTGGCTTGAACTGAAAGAGGGTTGGTCAGGTGACAGGGGTCTTCCCTCTAAGTTACACATGATTGCACTTGAGCTTTCATAATTTAGCTCAACAATTGTGAGTTCATGTGATAACACACCCGAGACATATCCTAGTGATCCTAAACCTCATTAGACAATACCCCCTTTACCATTGGAATTTATTCCTCCTCCTCAACCAACCTTTCCTAAGACCGATGATATAGATTTAAATATTGATATGGCTAGTATCTTAGCAAAGGTTAATGTACATGTCCCTCTCATTATTGATATTGTATTTTTTTTTAAATACCTACAACATAGTCGCTATTGTGACTTCTTGGAGTGTCTCTCCCATAGAAACCACATTGGAGTTGATCCCTCTTAATGTCACTCTTGCCACCTCCAAGACATATCTCTTGCCACCTCCAAGACGTCTCTCTTGCCACCTCCAAGAAATCTATCTTTCCACCTCCAAGATGTCTCTCTTGCCACCTCCAATATGTCGCTCTTTCCGCCTCCAATATGTCTCTCTTTCCGCCTCCAAGATGTCGCTCTTTCCACCTCCAAGATGTCACTCTTGCCACCTCCAAGATGTCAGGCATGCCACCTCCAAGACGTCGGTCTTATGACGTATTGGAGTGTCGCTCCCATAGCAACCACGTCGGAGTTGATCCCTTGTACTGTTGCTACCTATGTCGGTCTTGCGACGCCTAGAGAAGTCGCTTCCAATGAAAACATGTACAGAGACTGACAATATGGGGTTTGAATAGTCAAATCCGAGATGACACGTGTCCACATGAAACGTCGCAATAAAGACAATATCTATGTCATCGGAAAAGCGACGTCATGTGAAATGATGTTTGAGGGGGTCCATTGTTTTTCATCCTCTTGACAATATAAAGTGGCAATTGCATTGAACACACAGTTGGAATTTGACCCAAATGTACTAGTGACAAACTTCCACTGATTACCATCGATACATTGGTTTTCATGTTGAGAAAATGTTTATAAAAGGAAAACCCTGTGATCTTTTCATTACACCATTTTAAACTGGGACAAAGATTGAGCAGTTGGAGCACTCTAAGAAGGGACCCTGCAAAAATAATGCCCACCTATTGTTGAGCCCCTTTGTTTTCCACGTGTCAACAGTGCGCAAGATAGGTTTTCCCCATTATCTTGTCATATGGTATTTTTGTATTTCAATTTCAGGTTACATCCAAGTATATAATTGGAACTATATGAGGAAGACATATCGTGAAACATATCTTCCTTTACCTCTTGTTTGATCCCTCAACTTCCCCTAAACCTGCAACCAAGATCTCCTACCTTGATGCAATTTGACCATAAACATTGGAAACCCTAACCATTCGACAAATTCAGCCATAAGACCTCCAACCCTTGAACCAGGAAGACTACCTCCATTTTCATGCCCTAAATACTTTCTATTGATGCTCCCTTCCATCGACGACCCTAATATCTTGACAAACCAGGATGGGAAAGACTAACATGATCAATCCCCAAACTTTCCTAGCTCTACTGGAATAGATTATTGTTGAACAGGAACAACGGGAAAACCTAAATCTAGAGAAATATTTCACCGACACAGTCTCTTAAGCTTATTTATCATTGAGGACTTAGCCAAATTTTGAGTTTGAAACCATATCAGTGAAGTTTAGACAAAACCCACTGAAATAGACCTATCATGTCGGTGAAATTCATATGATTGGCTCCAGTACTACCTTTGCATGTCAGTGAAATTCAAATGATTGGTCTTGGTACTACCATTGCATGTCATTTAACTTTGTATGATTGACACTGATACTACCTTTGTGTGTCGACGAAGTTCTTGTGACCATTGTCGATACAAGTTTTCTTTGCTTGAAAAGTTCCTTCAACAAGAGATCATATGGTTCTCTCTGTGTTGAAGAACTTTACATGATCATCGCTAACACTATAGTTTGCATACCAATGGATTTTGTGCAATCAATGCCCATAAATACCCTCCTCTATGTCTACAATGTTGGTGTCATTGACGCTGGTACACCAAATTGCTTCCTCCTTTGGACACTCAACCAAATTTGAATAGTATTTCACCATGTCAACCATACTTATTTCCTCTTCAAATAATTACTCACCTCCCAATATTGACACAGTTATCTCCTCAGACATCAATGTGGGTATGTATCAGTGGGTTTGTCATTAAGTCCCCAATTTTTCCCAAAATGCCAAAACTTCACTTAATTGCATAAATTAATGCCAGATGTTTTTCTTACATGAATTTTTTCCTACTGAGATAATTAGAGTACGATAATTTTTAATGTGTGGTATATTATATTAATGATGAATATGTTTGTCTCATATTCAAGCATGTCACCATGCAAGCAGGCTACAATAAAATCCCCCATGGAAAAGGCCTATACAAGTGGAAGCCACCAAGAAGAAGAGGCAGACATTCCATGGCCAATTTATGATGATATCAAAGGATTACAAGGGGACTTCAGTTGAATGGGATGAAGTATTCCATATGTTAAAGAACCAAATTTTCCCCAAGAATTAGAAGACGACCCCAATCTCAAGATCTTTAGGAACATCATGAAGTCAAAATTACATATCGTGGTAGTCCATGTAATAGTATTTTATTGGGAAGATGCAATCTCATGGATAGTATGACATTTAGACTTGGACAATAGATACATCATCAATACTAGTGAGTGCTCCATATTGTCATTCCAAACATCAGATATAGCCTCCTACTATCACTTGGAGAAAGGGGATTTATCCTTGGATGAAAACCTTATAAATAAATTTGTGTTTAAGGAAAACGATATGTGCAAATTATAGTACAATCCTGACAAGCCATTCAAAATAAGACCCTCAGGAGAGTACCCCACTGACATGTTGAGGATTATGTATCAATACATTGTAGTGATTTTTTGCATATTATATGGAGAATATGATTCTTCAAAGTTCATGTTATATCTAGTGCCCCTCATATACTACATCACCGGTGTTGGGTCATCTTTCAGTTGTGATGATATTCTATCAGTGTCCCTATAACACTCTATCAGAGAAGCCAAAGAGACCACCCCTGATGAGTTTCCTAGTTTTCACATGTCCTCCTACCTTCTAGACATGGTATGTGTATGCCACCAATATCCAAAGATGGGTTGGTCCTGGAAGCCAACCGACCCTCCTATTCACATCTACTACAAAGTGCTCTGGGATCACAAGTACATAACTGAGTATCACAAAATTTATGATTATTTTCTAGTGCCACTATACCAGTTTATCTCTGATGCACATACACCATGCATGACCGATAAGGCCTAATAAATAGTACAAAGAATAGGATATTGGTATCTCTTGGAGTATGGGACATATTTAAGGATATATGGGCCACCAAATATCCTCATCAACTCCCCATATTTGTCCCTGATAGGATAGTATTGCAAGAGATCACATATTAGACCATAATCCACAGAGTTGGAGTGTCAGTCTACATGGATAAAAAGGCCTTATGGCCTCCTTTACCATTATGTTTCAGGTCATACTCTTTTGAAGAAGTTAAACCATTCCAAGCTAAGGTGGACACATTGATATTGTTTTTCTTCATGGAAGAGATGTTCTAAATACATGACCCTCGGGACGTGGTCAAGGAACAATGCATCAAGAAAAAACATACATGGGAATACACATCATCCAAATAGGAAGAAAAGGATATCCATTGTCACACCTGAACTTATCATGAAGTCATATTCAGGAGAAAAGGAAAACCACTTGGTAGGATCTCGGATGAGGAAAAGGACTGAGAGGAAGCATAGATGAAAGTTAAAGAAGAGGTGAAAGAAGTAGTAGTGGAAACCATAACTACATATTCAAAATATGAATTAGAGGCAACAATAGTAGAAGAAAGGAAAATAAAAGTTGTTGTAGATGTTGAGGTTGAGTTAAAAAAAAAGGAAAAGGAAGTTGAATAGGCCGAATGGAGAGAATAGAGAGAATCTTAGGAGGTTGTTGTGGATAATAAAATAAGGAAGAAATAAAAAGTATAGAAGAAGGAGGAGGATGTTACCGAAAAGAAATGACAGGAAGAGGAAGCTAAAGTGGAATCAGCAACAAAAATAGTGGTGGAGGCAGCATCAAAGAAAAGAGCAACAAATGAGGTTGTAATGAAAGAAGTTGAAGAGGAGAAAAGAAAGAGGGATGAAGACACATTGAAAAATGATGTTTCTACAATGGACATTGACAAAATAGGATCGTTAGCAGAATTTCCTCTCACCAGTGGTCACCTCCCAATCAAAAAACTTGGGCTGGGACTTTACACACCATCCAAGCCCAACAAGGTGGAATATTTGAAAAAATTATGATTTGACAAGGACATTGGAAAGATTGTACTGTGATAAACCAGAAAGCTCATAATCACCAAAATCTCTCCCTTATCAGTTGTCATAGAGTCTCTGGTGACAGAAAATGTCAGAAAATATCTGCTCTCTATCACATCCACTGACATCAATTTCACATTGGTAACAAAATAGAACATCAAGAATCTAGTCCACCAAAATAAAGAGAAGGATAATCGGATTAGATATTTGAAGGAATAAGTCAGATGAGAGAGGAAAGATAAAGGAAGCCTCAAATAATTCAATATATGAATCAATAAGGTCAGGGAAGAGCTCAATGAGATAGATACAGACATGTAAGCCCACCTTCAAGTCTTCCAGCAATTGGCACTGTAAATCATATATCATCATAGCTCAGTACAAGCCAATAATGTCCAATTTGTTTCCATCTATGAAGACTTGAATGATATGCAATGATGGATTGCATAGAACTTGGATTCTTTGGTCAAGCTACCTCACTCTATAGAATTGGAAAGGAAATTATATTACGTTTCCCTTGATCACTACCAACAATCTAGGGAGAGAACCAAAAAGTAAAAAAATATCTCCCCAACCATCCATGTGAAACTCCACAATGTAATGCATGTCTTGATGCATAAAGATAATATACCTTCTATCAAGGAGCTCAGAAATACCAAAACAAAAGAGAACCCCTTTGAATAAATCTAGTAAAATATGAACCAAATACAATAGGATGATCAGACAGAATCAAAGGTGACAATAGACTTAATGGAGGAAATTTTTCAAAAATCACATGGACATTCCTCTGATAACACTCTTGTCCAACAACAAATACCACATATCCATTCTAATAAGAAAATAACCTTCAAGTATTCCAAACTCACGTTTGAAAGTGCTTTTGGAAGCCCAAAAATGAATCTTGAAGCTTGGTATCCCATTCCTAACAAGGCGTTTATTGAAACTTAGCATATCACACGTTTTTATTCCAAGTTCCTTGGTCGTTTAGTCATAAATTTAGCACTACCTAGGAGGAGAGATACCCGCATAAAAAGACCTTTGAATTAGTCCAAAGTTGTTTTTCAATCTGTAGAGGATTTGATTAAAACCGTCTTACAAGAAATACCTCTACCCTTGGACCAAATACCTCTTACACCTCCAGGTCCTACTTCTCTTGGTTTTGAGCACCACTCTGATAGTGAACACATCAGATCTGATTCTAACAATAGTATGGATCATAATCAGAATGTAACCCCACCATGGATGTCTCAAGGATATTTTAAATTACTCGGTCTTATGCATTAAATGCCTAAAAATCTAGAAAGACTTCTCCCAAAGTTTGACCCAGACAAATCGTGTTCTCCAGAAGACCACGTTAAGAAATTCTTTCTAGTGATGAAACTCCTTGACGACCACCATGAATATGTGGTTTCTACACTATTTCCATACACTTTCAATAATAAGGCCTCTACATGGTATTATAACCTATCAGTTGGATCCATAACTAGTTGGGAGGATTTTGAAAAGGCCTTCCTTAAAACGTTCAGAGACAAGAAGACTCTCGCAACCTTATTCAAAGAACCAGTGGCCTTAAATATGGAGAAAAAGGAGAAGGTAATGGATTTTAACCAAAGATTCACTACCATCCTCAATAATTTATTTGTCGAGAATGCTCCTCTAGAACCCTTGACCATAGAATACTATACTTCAACATTGCATCTATCCATAGGCATGTTCATTAAGAGAGATGTAAAAAACACTTTAACCCAAAATTTTGAAGAAGCAAAATAGGTGGATAAATAGATTATTTATTTAGGAAGCCACCCTACATCCGAAGGGACTAAAATAGTCGAGAAGAAACCTTTAATCTTGACCAAACATCCAAAAAAAGATCCTAAGTATCTAGACAACGTGGTCAAGATGGTCAAAAAGATCTCAAAAGAAGTAGTGGACCTCAAGAAAAATGTTGGTGAAGGATATTCCAAGAAGAAATATTTTCTTCCATTATTTAAAAAGAATGATAACCTTCTTAAGCCACCAGAAACTGCAAGACTTACATTAAATATGGATTATTTCAGCATGGATAACTTTTTTTCATATCACCAAATGAACCATTTCGATAAAACATGCCCTCAATAGATCAATTCCATGACCTTATTCATCCACCAATTGTTAGATCAACAAGAAACCACTAATGACCACACCAAATAAATAAATAAAAAAAGAGGAAACCACTGAGGATAAGGATACCATGGAGGAATCAACCATGTTTTTGTGGGACTAGTGTCTAGATTTAAACAAGGAATAGACATAAGATATTTATATAGGGGATACACCTGTTACAAAATTTGCACCCAAAGACTATCACCTGCACAACAAAGGCGCAGTAGCTAGCACTCCTCTACCCTCAAAAATTGTCACTGTCTCTAGGAAAATAACTCCTCCCGCGGCTACTTAGAAGCCAAACATTCTTACACCAGTCAAAAATCATCCCAACACTTCACACGCAAATAAAACCCAAACCGATCTAAAACTCATGTTTTGCAATATAACATTATTGCAAATCTGAAGAAAATGAAAGCCAATATATCTCTGTATGATATATGTGCACTTCCCCAGCAACGATATCTTATTCTCAACACATTCAAGTCCAATAACTCCCAAAAAAATATTGTTGTTTTGATTGAAAACAACCCCAAATATGTTGAGACAAAATCATAAATAAAAGTTGAAACCAAGTCTTTTGTAAATGCAGCTAGAATAGGGTCACACTCTAGATCCCAGGTCCCACCCTTTCTTCTCACATTTAAGGTTTTTAATTTCAATGTGCACAAACATTTAGCAGAATCAGGGGGTTCTTCTAATGCGATTCCCTACGTCGTTTTCCAAAAGATAAACATGGTCCCATAAAACAGAACTACTAGGATCATATAGTTACATAGATCGAATGTCAAGGTAAAAGGTGACTTCAAATATATTATGATCAGACTAACTTATAACCCCAGGGTGCATCAGGTTATCGATATTATTTTTGTTGATATTCCATAAGCTTATGGTTTTTTGTTGAAAAGGGATTGGTATGCAAAACTACATGGATATTTTTCCATAGATTGGACCCACATGTGGCTTCCATACAACGGAAGTACAAACTAGATTAGAGTGATTAGAAAGGTGCACATGAAACATATGGTAATGGAACTTGAAGGGAAGAATGAACCCATCGGTTTCACTCATACTACCTTAGGTAAAAAAACAAAATAGAGGCTAACCATGGTTTCTATGCAACACAACCATCTTCACTCTAAACAGACAAACAATCCAAACTCCTTCATTACACTCAGACTGGAGTTAATGATTGTACTATAGTAGAAGTAGACAGTTTATGTTTTACTAACTCAATGTTATACACTAACATTCAGAAATTATTTTTCAATGGCTTCGGATTGCAGGAAGGAGATGGGGTAGGATGTATACTCATTGACCCTAAAAATTGGACCCACATACGTTTGGACTCGACTGTCGACTGTACCCACCTAGAGGCTGACTATGAGTTGGTATTCTTAGTGGCCATAATATTTAGGGTCCTTACACGAGGTGATAGTGAAGTAAGTCTTTGATTTACCTGGAATAGACATTGGTCAAACTCACTCGAATTCCTTGGAGGGTAACCCACAGGTAAAACCATGAGGGAACTTGCACCAAGTCGTAAGTCTGTTAAGCAGGATGCCAACGTAACTAGTCCACCCACTCAAATCTTATCCCCTTCTCACTTTGATCACACGATGTTGGATTGCATCACCAACTAGTACGTTCATTGAGAGAATATATTGTTTTGATTGTTGGTTTTCTAGATTTCTTAGCGAATGTTGTTTGCTTACTTTATTTGTCCTTAAAATTGGTATTGTGGCCCAAAAAAGGTCTTCGTAGATCATGTAGGATGCAAGGGTTTCCTCTAGAAGGCTATAAACCCATACCTCCTAACTCACCTAAAGACACTTATCGTGAAGAGGTCGAAAACTATTCAAACGTGGGGTGTGTTCACACTCCTTTGATAGAAAATCCTAAGAGAGCTTTATATGTGATTCAGGAAGGTTCCACCCTTCCTGCAAACCCGTGTTTGGAAATTCCTTATGACCCATTCCTTATCCAAATGGAATCCTTGGGTAAGTTACATCATATTAGAAGATCACCCTAGCCTACCATCATGGCTATACGATCAACTAGACATGGAACCACAACAACCAACTTCCAACGAAGAATACAATACCCTTGTCCACTCTAATGAAATGGTAGATCCACATCAAACTCTTGTTTGTCCTATATGGAGAACTTTATTAGGTCGGGATATTTATGAAAAAGTTAATTTTGGTCGACCACTCTTTGACCCTCCACATACATCTACGACAATTGGTGTAGATGCAGGACCGTCAAGTCATTTTATTGACCATCTCATCAAACAAACGATCAATACCGCTACCACTTCAGGACAAGATACAATTGAAATAGGATTTGTGTTACCTAGACATTTGCAAAGTACCCTGACGGTTACACCTACCATCCCTCTTCAAGCAGCAGCTTCATATACTCCACAAAACCTCGTTGGGACATCTTCGCATCAAAGGATGAAAAACCCAACTGTAGGACAAATCCTTACTGGGGGACAACCCCCTACTTAGTGGAAAAATACCTACCGAGGGGCAACCATCCTTCAGTGCACAAATTTCGACTGGGGGGGAACTCCCCTTTACCGTTCAAATCCCAGTTACTACCCAACCGATGACAGGGGGACAATTCCAACCTTCGTTTACCATAAACCCGCCACAGTCCTAGGGACCACCCCAGGGAGTTCTTTTTCATCAGACACATCAAGGAGGATCATCAAACCCCAACCCGCAAGGAGGAACCTTAAATCCAAATCCTTATGGGGGTCCCGAATCCCACTTGGAGTCCTCAAGGCCAAACATATTCTCCTCTCCAAGGGAAACTTCCATACCCTCCTCAAGGTCAACCTAGTTAACCTCCTCAAGGGAAAACTATTTATTTGCCTCAAACTAATAAAGCTAACTATCCTCCCCTGGGTTACATTAGTTATCTCCCCAGGGCCAAATGGGTTTCCCTTCTCCTTTTATGCAAACCCCTCAACAAATGAATCCTACTTTTTCTAGTCAAAATCAGTCGCATATGGGAGGACCTGCTGGATACAAATTGCTTATGGTCCTACTGGTGTTCCTATGCCACACCAGTATCATCCTCAAGTCAATCAACAGTTACCATTCTTAGCCACCTTAGATCTACCAGATCTATCGATATTAACCAACGATTCCATATTACACTCCTATTTTTGGCCAGTCAATCCTGCCAAATTACTTTCTGATATTCCCAAATTTGATGGCAAACCTGGTGAAGACCCTAATAATCACATTATGACTTTTCATTTGTGGTGTTAATTAAATTTATTGATGGATGATTTTATCCATTTACGTCTTTTTCAGCGTACACTTACAGGTTCAACAACGAAATGGTACAATGAGTTACAATACGAAACTTTTCAAGATTTTAATTCACTTTCCATGGCTTTCCTCACCCACTTCCAATTGCCTATCTACTACGAAACCAACACAGAAATATTGACCTCCCTTCGTCAAACTAACTCCATACATATTTCTGATCATATTCATGAATGGATATGACGATAGCGGTTGATCAAAGAAACCATCACAGACTAATTGTTGGTTGAATGGTTCACCAAATATCTATTACCTCCTATTGCTCGAGATGTAGCCATGGGTGGTGTCATCACAGAAGAGGAATTCATTGCTTGTGCCCAGTATTTGGATTTGGTTTATTCCTAATCCATTATTTTGTGTGAATTGATCCCAAACGCTCCCCTACATCAACCGATCCATCAAAACCTTCCTCCATCACTCATTCAGATGGAGTTATCGGTTCTATCAAAACCCAATCTAGTTCACAGTCAACTGACACAACCAATCATTCAATCACTACCCCGGCTACTAGGCCAACTCAACTCTCATCAAAATCCACCACAACTCAAGTATCTGAAGTGAATCCATTCCAATATGCTTCTCCACGTGACACTTCCTTTTCCACAATACTAGTCACTGGTTGCACAAAATATTGCACCTCGAACAAGAAGTAACCCAGGTCATCCTCCTAACGAGGAAGCTTCATCGAGTGCACACATTTATATGTTTAATGGGGTATATTTTACCACTTGCACTACGACGTATGACACACCACCAAGTAAAATCGGTAAGGAAAACATAACTATTGGGACTTCACCGGATCCACCATCCACTTCAGTTACTCCTCCGTATGGACTGCTCCAAATTGAGAAACCAAGTTTTGACTCTATGCTACACCCACCCAAGAGCACAATCAAAAAGTCAACCTTTAATCCTAATTCTCATGCTACTCAAAACTACAACATTGTTGAAGATTCGGCCCAAGCACCTTGTGCTATGTCAGCTCTTGAAGTTATACAACACTGCCCTAGCCAACGTAGAACTCTCTTGGCAACCATCGAAGTTATATATCTTGAGTCATCCAATAATATCTTGTTCAATCTGGATAATTTTAAATCACTAATCTCTCATGAACTTGCTTTCCAAATCGATGTCGTTGTCCATAGTCAACATGTTCATCGCACGATCTTGTATGAGGGAGCATCCACATGTGTCATGTCCTTAGCTTTTTGGAAAGGCCTTAAATCACCTGGCCTTTATCAATATCCCACCATGTTAAGAGCATTTTATGGAAGATGTTTACGACCTCATGGATTATTACAATCCTTAGTCGTTCAACTGGGAGGAAAAATTATTTTTGTAGATGTTGAAGTAGTCGATGCTCCCCTCGATTATAACTTGTTGATAGGAATAAGTTGGTTCTATGAATTTTGTCTCTTCATCAGACTTTCGATGTGTCCAATTCCCTCATCAAGGCAAAATTGTGACCATCGATTAGTTAGATTATTGCACCACTGATGATCGCCCTCAAACAACCAAGAATATTCCATTTTTGGGAGACTCAAAAATTACTTATGAAAGTGTTGGGGTAGGTCTGCTAAAATATTCTTCGCTCATGGGTACTTTCCCTACACCTCTTCCTCCAACCACAGAACACATCGCAATGGTTAATATGATTTTGAATATGGTACATCAATCCTTTGAATCATCTAATCCATGGATCATACCTAGTCCCTTAGAGTTTGATACACTAGGTGACATTATGCCACTTAGTCCTGCAGAGGTCGAATACAACGCCATTTAGTCTACCTCTCCTTCACTGGATGACCAACATCTATTGGCATCTACTTCATATTCGCTATCATCCTGGTTAGATTCCCTATCCTCCACTTTCGATTACATCCTACATATTTTTCCATCACATGAATCTATTATGGAAATTCTTAGTATCGAGGAGACACCATGGGATGACAACCACCATCCTTCGTCCTTTCTTCCCAGTTTGGATGAGATTGAGAAACATATTTTTTCTATATTTCCTACCAATATCGCCGACTCTTCTCACTCTTCGATACTCACTGGGGATACCATCTCTGAGGGGAATTTGGGAAATATCTCTCACACAATTACTGTCGACATATCCATAAAATAAGGTATTGTGGAAAACATACAACTAGGTGCCAATTGTTCAACTGAAGAGGTTGAAAATTATACAACCTTGTTTAAATAATTCTGCGACATCTTCCCCTGGAGCTGTGAATAAATGTCAGGGATCGATCCTTCGATCATTATGCATGAAATCAAAACTTACCCAGGTGTTAACCCTGTAAGACAAAAACTTCACCCAGCTCATCTCAAAAAAACCGCGACAATAGAGGCACAATTCATATGCGCTCCACAACATCAAACATATGTTTGAACCTTATCTCGATGACTTGCCATCTCACTCAATTCATCAATGAGATCGTATTGGTCATCTAGGGGGGCATCTTTCTTAGATGCAGGTTTTACAACATACATTTGAACCCCCATAAATGCATTTTCGTTGTTGAATCAAGGAGACTCCTCGGCTTTGTAGTATCCAAAGATGGGATTAGGGTGGATCCCTTAAAAATTGAATCCATTCTCACTTTACCCCCTCCCAACAATATTACTCAATTGCAAAGTTTGCATAAAGATGCCCCTTTCATCTGGTATGCAACTGCTCAATGCTCAATTGATGATCTTAAGCATGCTTTAACGAATACACTGATTTTGCATCCACCCAACTATGAGAAATATTACATCCTTTATTTGGTTTCCTCTGCTTCGACTATTGCTATGGTGTTAGTACAAGATGATGATGACTGCATTGAACATGTGATCTACTATTTAAGTAAGATTTTAACATGTCCTGAACTCTGACATTCACATGTCGAAAAGTTGGCTTTGGCAGCAATTGTTGTCGTCCAAATATTTATCCACTATATTATGTTACACACTACCACAGTCATTACAGACTCGAACCTCATGTCCCACATCTTGACTCATCAAGTAATTGGGGGAAAATATTTGAAATGGATCGTCATTCTCCAAGAATTCGATCTCGAGATTGTCAAATCCAAAGCTAAGAAATCGTTGGTTTTTTTGGAACTAATTTTTTATCTTCCCCATATTGATGAGAATATTGAGCCCAATGATTCCCTTCCTAATGAATCATTGTTCCTCATTAGTATGTCTGATCCATGGTATGGAAACATTATTCTCTATCTCCAGACCCAACACTTTCATCCCGACATTTCACGTGATGAACAACGTCGCATTAGACACCATTCAAATCACTACCTTATCAATGGAGACACTTTGTACCACCGTGGAATTGATACTATTTCACGACATTTCTTAACCCATGAAGAGATTGAACAAGTTTTAAATAACTTCCACCTTGGAGCTTCTGGTGGTCATCTTTCTAGGATGGCTATAACCCAAAAAATATTATGTGTCAATGATTTTTGGCCTTCCATATTCAAAGATTGCATTGAGTACGTTAAAAAATTCCCACCTTGTCAGATCTTTCAGAAGAAAGCACATACCCACCCAGCTCCACTTCATCCCATTGTCACCATCGGCCCCTTAAATGAAAAATGGGGTATTGATTTCATGCAATGTAATCCTACCTCATCTAGGGGGGGCATGGTTAAATTATTGCTTTCGTCGATTATTTTACTAAATGGTCTGAGGTTATGCCTACACTCCTTAATGATGGCCTAACTACAACACTTTTTGTGCTCAATCATATCATCACTCGATTTAGCATCCCACAAGCTATTTTAACTAATCATGGATCCCATTTCCAAAACCAGATGATGGGTGAATTGCACACCAAGTTAGGTTTTCGCCATGAAAATTCATCCCCTTACTATCCTCAAGAAAATGGACAAGTTGAATCCATCGAAAAATTCTTGAATACCATGCTTCAACACATGGTGGGAGTGAACAAAAACTCTTGGAATTTGTAACTCTTCTCTGCACTCTGGGATTGTCGAACTTCAGTTAAAACCACCACTGGATTTACACCCTTCCAGTTGGTATACAGGTTAGAAGCAATATTACCAATCGAATATGAGATTCCCTCTTTGAAACTCACTGTAGAACTCCTACCCCATACTTATGTTGAAGAAGAATGATTTTTATATCTAACCAAGATGGATGAAACCCGTCGTGATGTTTCTTTCATCAACGAGACATATCAAAAATGCATCAAAACTCAATATGATAAGTTTGTCCAACCTCATGCTTTTGCAGAAGGAGATCTGGTCCTGGTCTATGATCAAGATCATGAAAAACTTGGGGTAGGAAAGTTAGAACCCATGTGGCACAGGCCATACATCGTAAAACACGTGTTACAAAGAGGCGCCTACAAGTTAGTGGATTGCAATGGATTATCTATCGGTGAGCCCTGAAATGGGATTTACCTAAAGACGTATTATGCATAGAATATCTCGCATGTGTGCTTTGTACATTATTGTACTATATGTTTTGATATGGTGTGTCTTTACTTTTGCATGCATGAGTTTTGCATCGTTCTTTAAACTCTGCCTATACTTTTCTTTTTAATTGAATGCACAGATTTCATCATCATTTCCCATCTATTTTGGGTTTGCGGATGGCGCTAGTCGACACACCCAGAATATCACTTCTGCAGCTTGGGTCATTTACCACTCTGGCAAGTTAGTGAGTTTAGGAGGAATTTGCCTCAGAGCTACAAACAATAACATTTGAGAATAGCATGCTCTCATCGGACTTTTAACCGAACCTTCTTCTCTAGGTATATCTCAATTGATTATCAACCTTAATTCTCAACTCATGGTCCATCGACTAAACTGTGAATACGATGCTTGTAATCCATATTTTCTACGTCTCCATCTAAGGATTTGTTGTCTCAAAATATCTTTTGAATTTCTATAATATAGACATATATCGAGAGAACTCAATATGACTACGGATTCATTAGCAAATTATATGTTAGATTGGTATATTGTTCACGGATAAACATTTGGGACATGAAGCATATAAATAAAAACATCACATAAACAAAAAATACAATATAAGTAGTCACCACAAAATTCATTTATATATAAGTTGTTTAGAGAAAGTCTTGTCAAAATACATCGTCCAAAAAGCACAAAGTAGGGTGTTATCACTAAAATATCATCTGAAACATTGCATGCAAATGGTTACAGAAACACAGCAATGACAACAACAATTATTTCACCTCCATCACTAAAATACATTTCAAAAGGCAAAAACTATACAATTGGGCAAAAATTGACATGCGCAAATTCACCAAAGGAAGCATGTGCACAATGTGCGGGCCAACAAAGCCCTCAAAGCGCACAATGTGCCAAATGCGTGATTGTGTACGAGAAAATTTGTGCACTCCTATGAATGGCGCATTTATGGTTCTTTTCAGCCCCCCAACCACTTATGGACTAGCTCCCAACCTGATTTGACCTTCATATCTAAGAAAAATATGAATGGGGGGTTGGTAAAGGACTAGAGGGTTCCCTAGAAGGCCCCTTGTTCACACCAAGAACCAATTACATTTTTCCTTGAAGAAATTCTATAAATAAGAGCCATAGGTGCACTAAGAAACCAAGATATTCAGAATATTGTTATGTTGCCTCAATTCTCCCTTGAGAATCCTCTTTTCTCTTTGGAGCATTCAAGCATCATTGCAATAGGCAATTCCACTCACCTCTTTAGGGAATAGGCATTGTTTTTCTTCACCATTTATCATTTTTCTTCCATTGTAAGAATATCTCTCCATTAGGGAACTCAAGAGCCCTCCTAAGGAGGAAGAGGTGACTCATAAGTCCTCATTTTTCTCTATGGTGTTTTGCCTACTAATCTATTGATCCATTGGTAGCATTATGTTGGTCATTGGTTTATTTTTATGGTTCTAAGTTTCTCAT
>ML785050.1:204875-284797 GCA_009831015.1 Picea engelmannii | reverse complement strand
TTCAATGTACAATCCTTGAGACTTTATATTGTCAATCCTTATGCAATGCAATCATGAGTGGTGACCAAAATGCACTGAATTTCTTGTACCAATATCTAGTACCTGGTGTGGGAGGATGAGTGGTATGAGTTCTCAGCACAAGGGTTGAAAATATATTTAAGACTTTGTTGTGTATGTGGCATACCTATCCCAAGTGTGAAATCACAAAAGATATAGTTGTGTAGAGTGCAGAGGTGCGGGAGTCTGGGAGGATAAGTGGTATAAATTCTCCACACAAGGGTTGAAAATAGAGTAAGTGTTGGAAATTTGGGGTATATACCTGCATGGAGTGCAAAGATATGGTCATAGCAAAAGCCTCCACACAACCTGAAAATGGCTAAAGTTAAAAGGATTTTGACTAGGAAATTTTTGAAAGATAAATATAGTACGGAGCTCGAATTGCTTAAAGGCCAAGTGCATGATGCGTATTTACTCAAATTTCCTTTCCACACATATGAATTACCTTCGGAATATGCCTAATTATAAATAGAAGCCACTAGCCAACCCACAGAAAAGCAGGACATTTACTTCGCATTAGTTATAAATCCATACCCTTTCCTTGTAAATCGGAGCAAATCAATGTGTCATAAATGATTTGGTTATCGTGCAAATTACATGGCTTGCCACAATCCGTGGTGCGGAACTATTGGAAGTGTGGAGGTGCGAGAGTTCAGGACAATGAGTGGTATGAATTCTTCGCACAAGGGTTGAAAATAGACTAAGTGTTGGATGTGTCAGGGATATACCTATGAGGAGTGTGGACGTGCAGAAGATATAGTTGTGTGGAGTTTGGAGATATGATCATAGACAAAGGCTCTGCACAACATGAAAAATGGCCAAATAAAAAATATTTTGATTAGGAAATTTCGAAACATAGTGAATTGGGAGAAGAATTTTATACAAAATTTGGATTGAAAAGTGTGACATGAAATGGATCAACAATCAACTCCAACTATCAGACGGTAACCCCCTGTGAGTTATTGAGAATTCAAATAGCCTATCATTGGATGGATTCAAAATAATAAAAATTTGTGAAGGGGATAGAAAAAAGAAACTAAGTTATACCATGAGAATATACATTATTGAAAGGAAAGAAGAAGAACAAAGGTTTATGCATAGAATAATAAGAACCGGAGATTAAATAAAGAAGTGCTTCATGAACAACCCATCCATGGATGGTATTTGAACTTTTCAAATTACATCATTCAATAAGTAAGAATTGTAACTCTTGGATCAGTATTTATTGGTTGATTCTGCCAATCCATTTCCCCATGATTACCCATTAATATCCCATACTCTCCACAGAAATTGGTGAATTTTGTTCCAATGAAAATTGACCCATTGTTTGTTATAAATTTCTTAGGAACACCAAATCTAAATAAAATATTATATTTTAAGAAAAGGATCAATTGTTTTGAATCAGCATTCCTCAAAGCCATTTCTTCTTGCCACTTTGTGAAATAATCAGTAGCAGTGGCCCATAGTGAAACAATTTGTTATATTTTTTTCTTAACAATGGCTCATAGTGAACTTGAATTGTATCTATTTCAAATGACAGCACATCAATTGTTCTATCACAGATCGAGTTAGCATAATAGAACTTGGCAATGTTGTTGCCATAGAAGGACCAAACTTGGATATTTACATTGAAAATAATTGATATCCATTCCAAACAGAATGGTCCACCCTTTATTTTCCCTCTCTCATATGGGATTGCCATATTTACAAGATACCATTTCCAATTCACAATCTTTGTTGTATTATGTATAGCACCTAGTCCCAGATATTGGTGCAAACAATGTAATGCATTGGGGTCACCACTCCTAGTTGCATTGCAAAAGGATTGCACAATGTAAAGTCTCAAGGATTGTACATCGAAATCTGTAGCTATCAAATAGCAAATTGATTCGAATAGACTATCATCGTAATTATATGTGCTAGTTATTGCTTTGCTTAATCCATAAGAACGCATCTTATTCATATTACACTTTCATGGTATTCAATATTTTTGCACATCGGTGACAAGTATTAGATTCTTCAAGATTGCATCTGGACAATTTTTTGTAAAACATGGTTTGTAATGCCCACTAGTAGGATTTGCATCATGAAACAAGATGCAATATGGATATGTGCTTACGTTTCTATATTTGCAATATAATACAAGACGTGGAATGCATCAAATAAACAATCCCCAAGAGTATATGAAAATGCATCCAACCTAAAAAGACTGTTGTTATGGAGCACATGGTAAATATTTCCATGTACAATGCACTACTCCTTACCTTTATATTTTTCAACATCTATTATCTCTGCAATGTTTCAATTTATGTCATTCAAATGATCCATAATATATGTCTGTGGAATTAAGCAACCGCCAAATAAAAAGAACAATACAATCTCAAAATAGCACACCTTCTTTTTTTTTGTTTAACTTTAATTCTTTCTTATCTATATAGTTTTTGAAATAGTCCTAAACCGATTTAACTTACCCATGAAAAGGAAAAATAATAATCAGGTTCTAATTCTCTTTGGCATATATGATAAACTAAAAAAATATATCATTCTACCATTTGATCAAGTAATAGAGCAGAAGAAAGAAAAGTGTTTTCATCAAACATCACACCAACACCACGGCAAACTTCAATAAAATAGAATATTTGCATTGTGTATGAAGTACACAATATCAAACAAGCAGAGAAACTAGTTGCATGTGTCTATGAAATACATAAATTAATATCGTAGACCATTGGTTAAAAGCAAGATACTAGATGAACACCTTTAGCATGTTCAACAAGTATTGGACACACTTTGCAAATGTAAATTACAGGTAAATTTGTCTACAATTAAAAAAAAAATTAATCAATTTATTGTCCGATTTAAATAACTATATAACCAAAATTATGGGTATAAATTAAGCGCATTTCCATCCAAGGGTTTTGAGATTTTCTAATCATTAAAACTATTCATTCTAACAAAACATCAAAATATGAAAACAATAATACGCAATGCACGAGATTTCTTACCTTCTGATGTAGATTTGTAGAAGCCCGAAATTAGAAGTCTTGCAAGTCGCGTGTCGCATCACTTGGAAATTGAGAATAGTCTCATCTTTATAAACTATAATAGATTATATGATGATCAAACACAAAAAGAAAAAATGCAACAGGATGTGGCATGCATCAAATAAACAATCCCCAAGGGTATATGAAAATACATCCAACCTAAAAAAACCATTGTTATACAACACATGGTAAATATTGTCATGTACAATGCACTACCCCTTACATTTATATCTTTCAACATCTATTCTCTCTGCCATGTTTTAATTTATGGCATTCAAATGATCCCTAAGCTAAGTCCATATCATTAAGCAATCGCAAAATAATAAGAGCAATACAATCTCAAAACAACACACTTTTTTTTTGTTTATGTTTAATTTTGATTCTTTCTAACCTATAAAGGGTTCCAATTCTCTTTGGCATATATAATACATAAAAAAATATTCCATTCCACCATTTGAGCGAGTAATAAAGAAGAAGAAGAAAAAAAAACATTTTGATCAAAAAATACACCAAGATCACAACAAACTTCAATAAAACACAATAGCTACATTATGCATGAGGCACGCACTATGATGCACCTCTCCATGAAATACATAAATTAATATGACAGCCCATTAGTTAAAAGCAAGATACTAGATGAACACTTTCAGCCAATTCAACAATATTGTAGACACTTTGCAAACATGAGTTATAAGTAAATTTGTCTATTGTTAAAAAAATAAACAAGCAATTGAAACTATTCATTTTAACAAAATATCACAAGATGAAAACAATAATACACAATGCGCGGGATTTCTTACCCTCTAACATAGATTTGTAGAAGCCCGAAATTAAAATAATTGTAAGTCGCAAGTCACAGCACTTGGAGGTTAGGAAGAACCTCATCTTTGTGAGTTATAACCTATGTTGCATTGGTTTTTGGGACAGGGGAATGACACGGACCGGAGGACGCATCCCTGGGACGGCTAGATCGCACCCCCAAATTTTTTAGGGGACTACAATAATATATATATATTAGAATTCACCATAAACATTTGTAGTTGCTTCAAGCTTGTAAGCATAACAAACTATACTATATAGTATTATGCATAGCCCTTACACTTGTCAATTCTGAAAATGCCTCGGCAATTTTAAAATGGGTCGAGTGACTTTTCATTATTGGTTGCTAGACATGAGAAAAATGCAGTTTAGCTTTATGAAACTTAAGTAAGAATTGTCTCTATAACAATTTTTCTTCCTCATATTTCTTGTTAATGATGATTATTTTAAAATATAAAAGGCATTCCCTTCTCAATAGATTTTGTGATTTTTACAGCTATGTTGAAAACCACTATAAAACACTTTGGTTCTATAAAAAGATTAGATTCATATTTCATATTAAGAATGTGTTTGAATAGAAATGTATTCAAACATTTAGTACCCAATCCAAGTCACTACTATGATTGTTTTCACAATATTCAAGGTTGGGATGATGGAAGCACTAGACTTGAATAACTTTCAAAAACCCATGTACAATATGTAAAAACTAAGATGACCAAAAAAATGAGAAGAACAAGAGCAATAACCACAAGGATCAACCCTTTGAAATGTTGCATTCCCTGTTTTTTTAATATGGAAGCTTTGTTTGTTGTAATGTTGTTGCAGAAAATACAATATTTAAATCACCAGAAACCCAAATCAAAACCCATGTTTTAAGCTACAACTTTTACAATAGATTTAGATTCAGTGCAATACAAAAATAATGGATGGGAAAAATGATCATATTGTCCAATCATCAATTTCCATGATTGTCAAAACTTAAGATATATGCCCAGAATATCCTCGAAATCTTCCTAGAAAACCCTTGAAATCCACCCAAAACATCCCCTAAATATGTTCGGAACGTCTTGGGGACGACCAACAAGTCCTTGAGTCCCCGATGGAGTCCCCAACAGTTTGGGTAAGTTTCCTAAAGGTCCCCAAGTCCCCGGAACGCAAGAACGACAAATACGCGGTTTTTTTTAGGGGGAACGAATCCCCGTGCAACATAGGTTATAACAGATTATATCGTGATCAAACGCAAAAAAAACAATGCCCGATTTAGCATCGTCACATACCAGCTACAGAATCACAATCCAACTTATTCCATTCATTGATAGAGCCATGCTATTTCAATGAATTCTTGAAAAATAAAACTGTGCTCCCATAAAATTGACTCTCAAATCTAAATCCACCCACCACAATTAATTAAAACAAAAGAATTTTATTAAAACTCATTGTAATTCATAAAAGCTCTCGAACAAAATCATGTGATACAATACACAAAAATCTCAATACCAGAGACCAAATTGGTGTATGACATAATTTGCCTCTTAAATTCCCCCACATTTCTACAAGAAGATGTTAATAATTTATTTTTATTTTTAAGTACAAAAAATCACCATAACAATGTTAAACTTTGGAAAACACGAGGAAAATTCTAATCAACAAACAAACTAATACACAATCAAAGCACTAACTCATTGCTATATTCTCATGACCTTGACCGGGACTAATAAGATTATATGATGTCCTCCAAACTCAACACTGATTTTATCATGAAGATTTATTTATTTTTTTATTACTTGTTTAATAAGATTATATAATGCCTTCCAAACTCAACACTAATTTTATCATGAAGATTTATTAATTTGTTTATTACTTGTTTATTTTTGTAATAGTTAATTTGTTTATTGCTATTTGTTTTTGCCTTTTAGATAGATATGTAGTGGGTTTGTCAATTGGGTGTAGTTTGGATGGTTGTGAGGAATGATTTTTATCCTCCCTACTAGGATTCAATTCTCATAATGACATGAATAAAGCTCATAATAAGTATGTTATAATGGCTTGAGCCTATATATATTGGAAAGTTACCTTTAATTCAAAACTAGGAAAGTTACCTTTAATTCAAAACTAAATAGCAAAGCAACTGCTATTCAATATTACAAATAATTCAATATTGCACTATATACCTGGCTGTGTTCTGTGATCTTGCCAATAAAGGGAGATGTCTTGTTCGAATGGGAGCTTTTCCCTCCAAAATTTTATATTTGTTGTTTTGGATACTTATGAGCTGTGATTAATCCCAGTTGTCATTAAAATTGGGATCGTGGCTTCGTTGGAACGTGGCCTTTTTGGGCAGCCCACCCCCTCGTGAGAGGGAAGGAACGGCGACTTTAACAGGGAGCTGGTGGCAATTAAGAAGCACTTTGAAAATCGATACATATTTTACTCGTTAATGGCTGCGAAAACCGATACATTTTCGCTCGTTAATGGCTGCTCTGGAATTCCAAGCTTAACCATCTTTTATCTTTTTCACCCTAGTTCTTGGACAAACACTGGCACTTGCCTCTGTTTTGATGGAGTTACTGTATGTCAAATAAACTTGCCTCTGTTTTGATGGAGTTACTGTATATCAAATAAAACACTTGGGGGGCACACATGAAGTAAAATCCCACATGTAAATGGTGGAAATTTTGTAACATCCTCTCATATTACTGGAACTGAGCTTTTCTGGGGGTGTGGATGATTCATCAACTCTTTAAATTAGAGTGAAACATAATTATTTTCAAAGACGACGCAGAAAACCTGACACCAAATCCTCCATACACCAACTTTCAGCCCTTGTAGACGATCTTTAGTTAGTGTCAAAGACGACCCACAAAACTGGACACCAGATCCTCCCTACACCAGCACTAACAACACCAACTGTTCAAATGTCAGTCCTTCTGGGCCATTTTTAGTTTGTGGCTGTGATATAGCGTTTATTATCAATAGATATCAGTTAAACGCTTTGGCTGAATCAACCGCAGTAAGATAATCAGCAACATTGTACACTTTATACGTTTGTGACACAGTTGCCATGTTTTTTGGTAACGTGGTTATCTCTAGTCTGGATAAAAAGAACTATTGCCAATTGCTTCTGGACACCGAGTATGTTTTTGAAGAAATGCAGTCGAATTACAGTTCATGTACATAGATATGTTCATAAAATTGAAGAATTGTTTGCCTTATTTATGCTTCATCTGTTAACAAAATCGCAGAGCATTTCCCTCCCGCCCTTTTTTTTAATTTGCAAGAATTGAATTGACACAAAATTACAACGCCAGAAAAAGTGGGAGGCCATGAACCTGGACTAAGATACCTAGTAAAACTATCAAGCTACTGTACCGAGCGTCAAAACCCAAAATACACTGACCAAACAAGGAAGATAGCGTAAATCAGAAATCCCTGGGAAATTCTTCCAGAGTTCAAGTGGTAAAGAAGGAGATGACCCCAAGCAGGAGCTTCAAAGGTTTCACGGTTTGACAAGTTTTACTATTGTTCCTCTGGCCATCTCTGAATCAGAGCATCTCAAAGAATACAAGCTGGGCAAAAATGAATGGGAGCCCTTTGTGACAGACCCTGAGGACAAAAACCCTCCTAGTGCAGGTTTAATTCCTACAACGTCTTGGTCAGTTCGCTTGCCCTGGCTGGACGGCTTTGTTGTTATTGTGTTCATTGCTTTCTAGTTTGGGTGTTAATGACAATTTAAGATTCTTTAACTTTGATGGCCTGTGTTGGTAGATTTTGATTGGATAGGCTGTATACCTAGCAGCAAAAAGCTTGTGGTTCACCACTATTTTTTTCCTGTAAAATGCATGTATATCTTCTGTACTTTAATAGAATATGAAGCATGTTTAACCCAAAAAAAAAACCTTGAAAAACTCATAGTAAGGATTGGAGCAAGCCGTTTTTTTTCTGTAAAATGCAGGGATATTTTATGATGCAGGGATATTTTATGTACTTCAATAGAAACATGAAGTATGTTTAACCCAAAAAAAACTTGAAAAATCCATAGTAAGGATTGGAGCAATCCGTTTTAAAATCCAGGGATATTTTCTGTAAATATGAAGTATGTTTAACCCAAAAAAAAAAATTCAAAAATCCATCATAAGGATTGGAGCAAGTAAGAACATTGAGAGGGCTACCAAAATCAAAGAATGCATTTTACTTCGCGTGTTGCGTCTCCAACATATCAAACACTTGAACACACACTGTTACTCGTAACAGTTGTCCAATGCATGTCCGAAACTAAACCAACACTTGTCCCGATGAGTCAAAAATTCACTCGGGACACCTAAAGTTCAGAAAATTCTGCAGATGTGTCAAAAGATTTACATAAACAATGTGTTTGATATCGCGTAAAGTTCAGAAAATTCTGCAGATGTGTCAAAAGATTTGTTAGCTCTCAATTTTTACGGAAATTTTAAGTGTTTTTAGCATCCTTGTGCTAAAATGTTGAAATCTTTTTGTTCATCTGCCCTAGCTCATAAACTCCATTTTCCTCATTGAGTCAGGAAGAGTCTTATTTCATAAATATTTTTCTCCAAAAACCTATGGCCTTTGTCTTTTTTATCTACAATACAAAAATGCAACAAATTGATAAACCCCTATTCTATGCTTTGTATCTTCAAATATATTTTATATTTGAAAAATCTCACATTACTGAAGATATGAGGTAAATGTTTTTTAAAGCCCTATGCCTAAGCTATCCCTAAACTACATATTGTTTAGAATTATTGCATATTGTCTAAGCATAGAGTTTTCTAAAACCCAAGCCACGTGCTCATTTCTTACACTATCCACGCAATAACCCTGCATGTCAACACACAAGGCCCAAACTCAAAGCCGAGTTCATATGCTAAAATTAAGATTATTGATCTGTCAACTCCTGAGTCATGTTCACATGTCAAAATACGAGGCAAACAACTAAGTCAACACCCAAAGCCAAGGCATGGATATGCATAGGGGAGTGCGCTGCCAACTCTCCTGGGCACTGCGAATTCCACGGGCGATGTGGATTCCACGGACGCTACCCAATCCCCTGGTCACTATAAAGACAACACGCTACCTAATTTTCTGGCAGGCGCTACCTAATATTTGACAGAGGTCGGATTCTACGTAGAGATACACCAAAGTGGCGCTACCTATTAACACCTAGGATCAAGGAGTTTCAATTCATTACTCTTTTAGGTGGCTGATGATGTGGAGAATGAATGAGATAGTAGCTGGCAGCATGATAACAACTTACCACCTCTACAGGACACTTGGCATGCAAGAGGAGGTGCATCAATGAAGATCAAAGGGAGACCACATCACTTAAATCATGTTGAATTGGTTACCTACACAACTCCTTTTTTGTAGCAGTTTGTTAATAACTGTTAGCATAGGTGTTCGATTGATAGTTGTTATTGGAGAATCCGATGTGAGGAAGGGCCAGCACACACCTCCAGCTGTTGCCTTTCCTTTTTATTATAAATCCATGTTCCAAATGTTAGGAAAAAATGAGGGTAGATGGTTGAGCTGAGGCTCCTGAACTATTTTTGTACTTTGACATGATTAATATGAATATAGTCTATCTTATCATTTTATGTGTTAAAGAATTCATTTGCAGAAGAGAGTGATGTTTAGCTCCGTTTTTCTTTGTTTTGACTCTTAAACTTTGTTCTTCTTCAACAACAAGCGTGAGAGGGTTGCTTAGGAGGATCCTTTGAGATCGTCTACTTTGTGTGTTGCTAAATCTTTTCTGAAAAGGATATTCAGATTATGATTCTTCTTCTACTGTATAAATAGTAAGCTTGAAAAGGATTTTCTTGTCTCTGTTTGCAGTTCTATGTTTGCCCATAAAAGTCTTCCACCTGAAAGCCTTGAAAAGCCAAACATTGTTTTTGGATGATCTATTTTGCTGCATATGGAAGATGATTTGCAGGGATAGATTCATATGATTTGTTAAAGTCAAGTAGATAGCTTCAGCCTTACCTCTCTCATAATTTCAAAATCAACTTTCTTTTTGTAATATTTGATGTTACCAAGCTCACCTGATTACAGTGTAGGGTGAATTTTGGAGTGATAACATAAATGGCGTCGTTGTCGGGGACGGATTTGAGCATATTGAAAAGTTCCCTAGGAAGAACGACATAGATCCAACTCTTGATGGTAGACAAAAGAGGGATACAGAAAATTGACTGTAATCATCTACCTGGCGACTCCACAATCAAAGACTCCACTGGGGAGGACCCTGTTGACAGAAAGATGACCAGGTGTCAGTTTATGAGCCTTCTTCATGAGCTATTGTTGCTTTTTATCAGCTCATTTTTACTTGTCCCTTCACGAATTAAAAGGATCATCTTGTCTTTTGTATATTCGGTTGATCATCAATCTTCTTTTATATATCCATCCTTGGAAGAAGAAGACCTACCTTCTGCCTTTGTTGTAGATGTTGAGTTGATACCTTCACCTCAGCCTATTCACAAGGATGAACTCTGTATTGAAATCTCTCATGAAATTGATAGGTCTTCTCAAGTTTCATCACCTTCTGTTGCTACTGTTGAACCTTGCCATCAGCTTGTTAAACCTCATATCCAGCCCACTAGTTTTCAAACTCGAATCAAAGATAAGATGTTCAAACCTTTAAGGCTGCCATATCATCTTCATCCTTATCCTCTTGATTTCTTCGAGTACTTTCCTCGGTTTTCTGGAGAGGATCATGTTACAGCTAAGAGGCATGTGGAGGCCTTCGAAAACTTTATTGATCAGTTTGAGATAGTTCATGAGGATGTTACCATGAGGTTGTTCTCCAAATCCTTGTTAGGAAATGTTGTTGTATGGTTTAAGGGTTTGGGAGCTAACTCCATTGGTTCCTGGATTGAATTATGTAACACTTTTTTAAAGTGTTGGGGTGAGAACAAGTCATTTGATCATTACCTACATGAGCTCACTACTTTGAGAAGGGAAAACAATGAAGTTATGTCTTCTTTTAATCAACGATTTCACAACTTGTATTGCAGCTTGCCCTTGGAAATTAAACTTTTTGAGACTGTTGCCATGGTGTATTACATAATGTCTCAATATTATGACCTTGTTTTGTATCTTAGGGAAAGAAAATCTGCATCTTTATCACAGTTACTCATGGATGTTGTGGAAGTGGAGGAAAACTTTCGAGCTTGTGGTAGGATTCAAAGTCAGCATCATGTCAGCTATGAACATGAGGTAGATTTTATTTGTTGTCCCTATGAAGAAAAGATAGTGGATGATTTGGTCCTCGAAGCATGTATCTTTGACAACCTTTCCTCTGAAGAAATCATTGTCTCAAACATTGACCAAGAGCAGCTTGTTGTTGACAAACACTTTGGTAGTGAATATTTTGTTGTTAGAGAGTATCCTAAAACAAGGCATTCAGAATGTCAAGAGTCAAAGGTTTGTTATGGACAACCTATTTTTGATGGAAATAACAGTGATGGTGATGAACAAAATTTTTCTACGATTTGTTTGGAACCTCCTAGAACTATTCATGTATATGGTGATTATGATCCTGATCCTGGTAAATGCTATGGAGGTGTTGAAAGGGATTTTCATATAAATCTAATCTCTTATCCATCACCAATAAATGAACAACCTTGTCTTAATAAAAACCATGTGTATGAACAGTGGACTATCCCCATGGTATATGCAGATATGATCAGCAATCAACCAACAAATGGTTCTGAAGTTACGAAGGAGCTATTCAACCCACAGATCCCTATGTCTGTCATTCAAACAAGTGTTCATGTAGAAGACATCAAACAAACTCTGTCAGCAGCTTTGAAACAATGAAGGTAACCTTTCATAAATTAATCAATCATTGCTTTCAGTTTCATGACCCTGTCAATGAGTACATAGAGTTACATTTTTCAAATGCTTTGGAGCATGCAGACTTAATCTTTTTATCAACATGTATGGGTGAGTATGGTTTCTTGGATGAATTTTTATCATTGTTGTTACATTTCAAACATCAGTTGTTGATCAGTGACAGAGACGAGGTTTCTTCAATTTTAAAACTGCTTGAATGGCTATTATGGAAGGCAGCATTTACCTAACCAATTGCAAAGTTGGTTAGAGTAGAGTAGGAGTAGATAAGAAAATAAGATCGCTCTATGAGCAAGTAGACTTTTACAGTTATTGGTTGTTGAATAAGCAGAGAAGGCTACAAGCAGGGTACATGTTTGCATAGATCAGTTGCACAGGGCAGATGACTCCATAGTTCAATGGTAAAGGCGACTAGAACTACTAGGTTCTTGGAAACCTCACAGGGAGGTCTCCATCCCTATTGGAGCCAAATGTTAGCACTCAATTTTTATGGAAATTTTAAGTGTCTTTAGCATCCTTGTGCTAAAATGTTGAAATCTTTTTGCTCATTTGCCCTAACTCATAAACTCCATTTTCCTCATTGAGTCGGGAAGAGTCTTAATTCATAAATATTTTTCTCCAAAAACCTATGGTCTTTGTCTTTTTTACCTACAATACAAAAATGCAACAAATTGATAAACCCCTATTCTATGCTTTGTATCTTTAAATATATTTTATATTTGAAAAATCTCACATTACTGAAGATATGAGGTAAATGCTTTTTAAAGCCCTATGCCTAAGTTATGCCTAAACTAAATATTGCTTAGAATTATCGCATATTGTCTAAGCATAGAGTTTTCTAAAACGCAAGCCACATGTTCATTTCTTACACTAGACACGCAATAAACCTACATGTCAACACACAAGGCCCAAACTCAAAGCCGAGTTCATATGCTAAAATCAAGATTATCGATCTGTCAACTCCTGAGTCATGTTCACATGTCAAAATACGAAGCAAACAACTAAGTCGACACCCAAAGGCAAGGCATGGATATGCAGAGGGGAGTGCGCTGCCAAATTTCCTAGGCGCTGCCAACTCTTCTGGGCGCTGCCAACTTTCCTAGGCATTGCGAATTCCACGGGCGTTGCCCAATCTCCTGGGTGCTACCCAATCTCCTGGGTGCTATGGATTCCACGGGCGTTACGGGCGTTACCCAATCTCCTGGTCACTGTAACAACAGCGCGCTACCTAATTTTCTGGCAGGCACTACCTAATATTTGACAAAGGTCGAGTTCTACGCAGAGATACACCAGAGTGGCGCTACCTATTAGCACATGGGATCAAGGAGTTTCAATTCATTACTCTTTTAGGTGGCTGATGATGTGGAGAATGAATGAGATAGTCGCTGGCAGCATGATAACAACTTACCACCTTTACAGGACAATTGGCATGCAAAAGAAGGCGCATCAATGAAGATCAAAGGGAGACCACATCATTTAAATCATGTTGAATTGGTTACCTACACAACTCCTTTTTTGTAGCAATTTGTTAATAACTGTTAGCATAGGTGTTCGATTGATAGCTGTTATTGGAGAATCCGATGTGAGGAAGGGCCAGCACGCACCTCCAGCGGCTGCCTTTCCTTTTTATTATAAATCCATGTTCCAAATGTTAGGAAAAAAGGAGGGTGGATGGTTGAGCTGAGGCTCCCGAACTGTTTTTGTACTTTGACATGATTAATATGAATATAGCTTATCATTTTCTGTGTTAAAGAATTCATTTGCGAAAGAGAGTGATGTTTAGCTCTATTTTTCTTTGTTTTGACTCTTAAACTTTGTTCTTCTTCAACAAGCGTGAGAGGCTCGCTTAGGAGGATCCTTTGAGATCTTCTACCTTGTGTGTTGCTAAATCTTTTCTGAAAAGGATGTTCAGATTATGATTCTTCTTCTATTGTATAAATAGTATGCTTGAAAAGGATTTTCTTGTCTCTGTTTACAATTCTATGTTTGCCCATAAAAGTCTTCCACCTGAAAGCCTTGAAAGGCTAAACATTGATTTTGGATGATCTGTTTTGTTGCATATGGAAGATGATTTGCATGGATAAATTCATATGATTTGTTAAAGTCAAGCAGATAACTTAAGCCTTACCTCTCTCATAATTTCAAAATCAACTTTCTTTTTGTAATATTTGATGTTACCAAGCTCACCTGATTACAGTCTAAGGTGACTTTTGGAGTGATAACAAGATCTACATAAACAATGTATTTGATATCGCGTAAAGTTCAAAAAAATCTGCAGATGTGTCAAAAGATTTACATAAACAATGTGTTTGATATCGCGTAAAGTTCAGCAAATTCTGCAGATGTGTCAAAAGATTTACCTAAACAATTTGTTTGATATCGCGTAGGGTAAACATTTTAAGTTTTGGTTTTTTTAAGTATTTTTTTATGGTTTTTTTCAAAATTTAATGAGAAATTTTTCAAAATTTTAGTGAGAAACTTTTTGATTTGCAGATTTGAGTGACTAAATCTGTATAATCCGAGTGCTTCAAGGATTTAGGAGTTTTTCAGCCCGTTTAATCTATTTGTAAATTCAAAAATACAATTTAAACAACAAAAAAATTGCAATTTCATTCAGACTTATATCTTCAATTAGATTCCCAAAAAACAAAACTTAAAACAATTAAACAACCCCATTTGATATGGTTCTATTTTCTAAATATTAAAAAAATATATATTTTTCATTTTATGTCTCTATTTTGTTTCTGTAATTTTATACACACGCACGTCATGTGTCCTGTTTCAGGGGCTACAGGGCACACATGTCCCAATGTCCCATGTCAGGTGACATCGCTTCTCAGGCGAGTGAAAAGGTCAGAACCTCTGTGATAAATCAAAGTGCAGTTAACAAGCAGTACAGGCTGAAAAGTATTTGTATGATTAGTTGATGACGAACATAAAAATAGGCTGAAGCTTCAAAATGAAAAAATATCATCACACAAACCAGAAATTTTCTGCAAAAGATTAGAGCTTGGAATCCATGTCATCTCATTAAGCAGAATTTCCTAAGAAACAGAAATCTGAACCCCTGTATAGGAGGACTGGGATTTTACCTCAAATAACTTCCATCCACCATAGCAAAAAGTTCAAAAGAAAAAACTGGAAGAGAAGACTACAATGGGAGCCTTTCTTTGTTTGCAAAAATCATACCTGAGCAGCCAGCCCTAAATGTAGCGATATCTCAAAAGGCACCATGACAAGTCCAGTAAAGTCTGGGATAGATCAACTGAAAGGCTGAGTGGAATAACATTTGCCGTTCATGGTGACCATTCCCTGATGCTAATTTCTGAAAAGTACAAACCATGTTCATCGGGCTGGTCTAGTGATTGAGATAGGGCGTCGCCATGTAAATGACCCAGGAACCCTGGCAGGCATAGAGCCCCTGGATTATAAAGTTGGCATAGAGCCCTGGATTATAAAGTTGGCTGAGTTTGACTGGTTTCATATGTAACATCAATTCAATTAAAAATAAACACGATGCACGAAGGAACAACATATCTTGAGCTAAACGAACAACATGGACAAAACTGCGTAGTTCGCAAATAATTACCACTTATGAATATCATCACAAGTTTTACTCTATGGCTTTCTGTCAACCTCGAATAAATTCATAAAGGGCTCATTCACAGATTCCCAGAGGTAAGCCCAAGAAAACAAATGAAAGCTAGAAAGCAAGAGCACAAAAAGATCAATCGAGTAAACTGAATCTTAGAGACATACCCATGCTTAAGATAAAGAAGTTATTATTCACAGTTTCCCTGTCACTTTCTCAATATTGAGCAGTTACTTTCTTAAACAGCAATTCTCAATATTTCTTACACGGGTTATGAAGGGTGACTTTCCCAAAATGAGAACATAAATACTTCTTTAAAAAACAACACAATAAACTTTGAAGAGATCCAGTGGGAAGAAATTTCTCGTCAGTATTGTATAATAAGCATAGAAATAACAGGAAAATAAGCAGTTTTTTAAATCAAGAATAATGCCATTCATCTCGTCATCCACGTCTTATAAAGTCTAAAGACACTAATCAACAAAAAATGATGCGAAACACATTTCTTTCCCTGGTTTGCACATCGATTACATTGAAGAAATTGATTGAAAACCTTTACAAACCTCAACATGAAGAAAGATGCTCAATTAGATCTTCTTTCCTTCATTATATTTGAAGATCAAATTGACAAACTTCTTTTTATGGCTTCTGTCAAGACATTCTCTTTGGAGAAATTCAGGAAAGAACTCACATATGATAAAAGATATTCACGCAGGCAAATGATTTCTGAGATAAACAGCAACATACATATATAAAGTCTAAATTTCCCCTGTTGCTTTTACATGTGCTATGAGACAGTATAACGGAGCAGAGATTTTACCACAAGGCGAGACCTTTGACTTTATCTACTCATATGGCAAGGCCACAGTTCTACAAGCAGATACTTTAACCACTTCCTCGATTAATAGCAGAAGAACAAGACAAACTGCTAAGGGACACCTGATTGATTTCTTGAACGAACATAGCAATACACACACAGAATGGGAAAAAAAGAGGAAAATCCCACCACCCCTGCTCCACATCCTCCCCGACCAATACAATGTTCCAAAAACAAGGAAATAGTAAATTTGAGGCAAAGAAAGGATTGCCACAGATCTGCTCACTTCCCTTGGTCTTCTTATCTACACATTCAAAGCTGCCCTGTTTTACTGTGTGCTGAAATTACTGGAACTAGATAGGATATCAGTCATATTAGGGGCAGGCCAGACAAATGCAGGCTTAAACAAGGGCATAAGTGGAGGGGGTGCATCTTTGGTAAGGATTTGCAGAACCTGTCTCATTGTTGGCCTTTCTTGAGGGTTGGGATGAGAGCAAGCCAAACCAACAAGTAACATACATTTCATCTCATCGCTATCAAACTCATTAAGCTTTGGATCTGCAGCATCAAGGAGCCTGCCTTCTCCATACAGCCCCCAGACCCAATCAACAAGATTAAACTGTGCCTCTGTTCTGGGTCTTCTCCCGCAAGCAACCTCTAGAGCCACAGCCCCAAAACTAAACACATCAGATTCAGTTGTAGCCCTCCCGGTGTGAAAGTACTCCGGCGCAATATACCCAGGAGTACCTGCTATTGCAGTTGTGGTATAAGAGTTCTTATTATGTTCAATCAATCTAGCAAGCCCAAAATCACCGAGACGAGCATTGTAATCAGAATCAAGCATGATATTGCTAGCCTTCAAATCCCTGTGGATCACCTGCTGCTCACATTCTTCATGCAGATAGAGCAGAGCAGAGGCAACTCCACACACTATCTTGCATCTGTGATGCCAGTCTAGAACCTCGTGCTTGGCATCTTTTTCAAAAATCAACTTATCCAGGCTACCATTGGGCATCAAGTCATATATCAGCAGCAGCTCTCCATCTTCATGGCACCAACCCAACAGCCTCACAAGATTCTTGTGGCGAAGCCTACTGATAATCATGACCTCTGCCATGAACTCCTGCTCACCCTGATTAGAGTTCTCCGCAACACGTTTGACAGCAACAGGGGTTTTATTACACAAAACCCCTCTGTACACAGCCCCAAACCCCCCTTGACCCAGCAGGCTTTTCCTATCAAAATTCCGAGTAGCACGCTTAACATCCCTCAGTCTGAACTTACGAGGTCCCCCGGTCGAATCCGTCAGGGCTCTGTTCAGAACACGAATAGACTTGCGGTTCTCATGCCCTCGTCGCCATAAAACCCCTGCAACAACTAACACTACTATTACAATGAAACTAGGCAGACCCACCGCGAGCCCTATGACAATCCCTCTATGGTTCCCTGACCTCAGATTTTGCACAGTGAGGTTCCAGGATCGAATGCAGTTAAGTTCGGTTTGAACACCCGTCGAAGCCGAGAACCCAAAATAGATTTCATCCTCCAGGATCATAGACAAATCAAGTTTAACAGAAAGAAGAGGGTCTGAGGGATTCGATATATTACCATTGTTGATATACACGCTCATCAGTTTCGAACCCCCATCGTACTGAACCCACGCAGCAATATCCGATTGGCTCTTGAGGGTAATATTGCGAGAACTCACAGAAGCATTTGCGATGGATTCTATCCTGTTCACATCTATTCCGACGTGATTATCATCTGGGTCGTTGGCATTGTTCTTTCTGGTATCGAACTCCACTGCAACCAATCTGTTCTTTGAATATCCATTAGTGGTAGAGTTGAACAGTCCCAGATACTGCCCATAACTATTATCGGGCACATTGTCCTTCCCATTCGTTATAATGAAAGCCAGGCCGTCGCCACCGTTTCCAGTCTTGGGTACTATATTCAGAACGAAAGAAGAATTGAAAGACGCCACAACGGTTCCTTCCGAGGAATTCTTCCATAGCTTGAAGCCTTGATTCAGAAACACTCTCCCACTCTGATTCATGAGAGAAAATCTTGTGTCCCCTGTATCGGGAGTTACTTGCAATGCCCCGAAAGCTATGTTGCCATTGAACAGATCCAACTCCCCTCTGTCAGTATCGTTGAAGGAAGGGAACCTATATATGTGAGGATCAGAGGCAGCCAAGCCTGAAGCTATGCATTTAATAAGAACTAATAGAAATACAGTTGCAGTGAAGCCCATCTATGGACCGTTATCGAGCTCAGCTGCAGAGAACTTTGCGAGTAAGGAACTCGGAAATATGAAACGCTTTTAGAGTGTCCGAAGCATTAAATTCATCTCAAATACTCTTCCTTTCTAGCAGCAGCCTTGCTGGATTGTAATATTAATAATTACAGGGATTGCTACAAAAGATTAGTTATGGATTTCAATAATATTGAACTCCATACGGAAGTGATATCGGCGGCGAGTTGGAGATGCCAGTCAAAGCGGACTGTTCAATCAGGAGGTGGTGTGGGCGGTTTCCTCGCATCTTACATTATGATAAGACCCTTTTGTTTATATTAAATCTTTCGTTTTCCTCTGCCATCCTAAACATTGGGTTCCGAGCATTTGCTGGGAAAATGGCCAGAAGGGTCATTACAGAGTGGCATGCTTAGGTCATTCCATATCTTAGTGGCAGTTTTAGGTTCAGGTTGTGCTCGTTACGAGCTCTCAGGCCAATGGTTTTGAAGGGTCGTTACAGAGTAGCATGCTTAGGTCATTCCATATCTTAGTGGCAGTTTTAGGTTCAGGTTGTGCTCGGTACGAGCTCTCATGCCAATGGTTTTGGAATGTCTTCATTCATAAACATCTGAGGGACCCTCCCTTTTGCTTTTGTCCTGTCCTTTTTGGATATTTAGAATCTTTCAAAACAAGTGGGAAGATGAGAGAGGCTAGGTACTCTCCTCTTTTTATTTGCATTGGACTTTGAATGTGATGACCTTGAAGCCAACCTTCAAGCCACTTAACTCTAACCTAACTAGGGTTAGGGTTATGGTATAGGGGCATATTGGTGGGGAGTTTACCCTAATCCAAGAGTTAGGGTTATGGTATAGGGGCATATTGGTGGGGAGTTTACCCTAATCCAAGAGACCACTTCCATTGTATTTAAATCTTAATCGATTTGACTACTCACAAATATTCTAAATTGAATTGGGGTTAGAGTTGTGATTGAAATGGATGTCAGTGGTTTTCCACCTGTTTCAACTGGGTTATTTTGGCAGTTTTTCAGTTTAATAGTTTTTTTTTAGTTTTTGGGTCCCAAACTTTTGGGGTCGTTTTGAGGCCCTAAACAATGTTTTTAGGGCTCACCAAAGTCACACTACAGGCTTTAGCCAAAGTGTGATGGCAACATGTGTACTCATATAGATCTTTCCAACGGGCTATCGTGCGCCTAAAACGGAGATTGTATGCAAAAGTTACAACCCCGGGAAGTTGATGTACTAACTTACCCCAATGGGGCCCACATAACTTTTGGCGCTTCATCTCCTAGGGTTAGGTTTTTGGATGTCTAGGGTTTTGGCATTCATGTTTATTGTAAAAACGCTTGGAGAGCCTCATTGTAACCATCTTCTTGTGAATTAGCACAACCATCACATCTATTCTCAGAGATAAGCCGCCACCATTCTAGCAAGCTTGTTTTCAATCTGCATTTTACAGTTTCAGCTTATTTCCTTATTGAATAGAAGCTTGTTTTATTGAATCTATGTTATTGTTCATTGTGTTTCTGTTTTAATAATCTGTATTCATTTCGTTGTGCTCATAAAATATGGATCAAGGTGTGATTAAGGAAAAGATTGGTGAGTTTAGATTAACCCATTTCAAGAGATTATTTTTCACTTGAGTTAGTGTTTGCGGTCCAGGAACGAATTCGTGGAAGTTTATCATAACTCATTTTAAGACATTGTCCATTGGATGTAGCTTGAGTGGTTGGGAGGAATGGTTGTTACCCAATGACATGTGATGCCCTTAAATGGGTTTATATTATGCTCTTGTTGTTGAGCACTCAATACTCATTTTAAGACATTATTTCCACTTTATTTAAATTTTAATTCATTTTAAAATATTGATCATTTTTATTATAAATTACTATATATCCATTTTAACTTCAAATTTATTAGTATAATGAAAGATTAAAAAAATGACTACAGAAATCTCCTCTTGTTTAAAACTAGTGTTAAGATAAATCTATACTAGTTTGTTTTTTTATTATACATATAATGGTCCAAATCCAATCTAGTGGGTTAGCTCAATTGGTTTGAAACCATTGTTTCAATAGGAAATTTAACATGAGGTCTTCACTCTAGTTCGACTAAAATTTGGGTTCGATTGAGTCCCTCTAGGTTACCAACTGTACAAGAGTCTCTCTAGTTACCAATTGTGATTATGGTTAACAGTTGAGTTGTCCTCCATCCAAATATTCCAAGGAAGATGGGGAATCCTGCAAAGTTTTCCTTGGGAAAGAAATTATAATGGTTCGAATTTTTTTCTTTGTTTACATTATGGATCTTATTTTTTTTCATTTTGACTTATAATCATTATGCGACACATTTCACGCCATGTTGCATTGTAGTACAACTAGTGTATATCCATCTTAGTCTTGAATCTATCAAGCAACGACAAGGACCAAATCCATGTAGGTGCAAACATTTGTTATGTTACAAATGTTTTAGTGAAGGTTTGCACCTTTGTGGGTTCGATCCATCTCATAGCTTGATAGGTTCGAGATTATGATGTTGTTGATGTTATTTTCCTAATTTCAAGAAAGTGGATGGTGTTCTATACGAAAATGTGATTCAATCCATAGCTAAATGTGATACTCGTTATTTAATGTAGAGTATATGAAGAGTTTATTTAATTGATATTATTGTTGTTTCATTATATTTGGTTGGCCTCATTTATGGATTTAATGATGTTAATTAATTTACTTCAACATTATATGGGCCAACATAAGATGATGTCGACATTACCCACATTACAACATCTCTCTCACACTGGGTTGTAGAAGCACCTTTCACTAAATCAATGGAGAACCATCTTAATTGTGCATTTATCAAGCACACCTCACATATTGTGTTGATATATAACCAATAAAGGTCCATCTTAATCTTGAATTTGTCAAGCATTGAGAGGGATCAAATCCCTCTAGGTGTAAACCTTTTTATGATGCAAAAATTTTGAGAGAAGATTTGCACCATTGATCCCTATAAGTTCAAGATTAAGATGAATATATACACTCTACTTTTCTAATTTCAAGAAAGCCAATGGTGCTCTATAAAAAAAATGTCAATCAATATGGAACTAAGTGTAAGATAAGCTATTTTGCAGGGAAGGTGAGTTTCGAATTGGTAGAGGCGGGAAGACATGTTGTAGGTTTCATGGCGACTGTGGTGCCGGAAGAGTATTGGGAGATGGAATTGTAAACCACCTAGCTTCCACGGCGATCACCTTTTTCGATCCCTCGTAACTAGCATCGTTAGTGCATAGTTGTTACTGGTGCAGAGAGCCACCAAGTAGGTTCTTGTCTACGGCTCTGGAGACCTTGTCAAGTCTATTTAATTACATCTACTCGAATCTCGGGGCGACTTAACATCGACGAGACTACACTACAGCTTGACAAAACTGTTTGCGGAGGTGGAGGCTTTAATGGTTTCCAGGTGCTGCACCAATGGAGTGTGAGGTCGGCGCACTCGTGGGTACAGCTGAGGAGGAACTCTGTGAGAGGTCAGGTTTATTCACCTCGGTTGATGCGATTAGCAGGAATAAAGACACAATCTGTCACCCTGATGAGAGATTTAATGCTACATTTATTGCGAAGGACTTAACTCATGTTCTTACAGACGATCCTCTTCCCTTTCATCGGCGTATGAACCTAACAAAGCCTTGTAATTCTCAAGTTTGTGCAGATATTCCAAGAGGGATTTCTGGGGTTTTCGATCTGCAAAGAAGGCACAGGGGATAGGAGGGTCGGCGAAGGGGTTTACGGTGGTATCACAACCAATTATTGGCGAAGCTCCTGTAAGAGATGGTCTAAAAGAAAAGAGAAGTTGTGTTAAGCACTCATCGAAGGTGTGGATGCCTAAAAGGACAAAGCGTAAATTGGTCTTAGGCATGGACATTGGTTTAGAAGAATCACTTGGCGCTCTGCACCTTTGTTGGGAGGTTGGCTTATAGATCTCGTTGTTTATTATCACTTGAGGAGTGGGTGCTTAGAAATTGGGAACCTCTACTAGGTTATGCCCCTGAGGTGCTTTCGCTACCGAGAGGTTGGATGGGTTTTGTTTTAAGTGTCTGAAGGATTCTGAACTGGTCCTACAAAGCTTCTAGAGTTACGACGAAGGGAGCATGATGTTGAAAATGTGGCGCTTAAGTTTTAACCAGTGACAAAATATTTTAGTTTTCCACATATTTGGATGCTCCTCCCGAGTCTCCCATTACAGTTGTGGAATTTAAAAGCTTTGGAGGCGGTTGGGAACTCCATAGATCATTTTATAAAAGTATATGAAACGACCTTGCGGTCACCGGATAAAAGAATGGCTAAGGTGCTTGTTGAAGTGGACGTTCATGAGGGGCTTCTGGAATTTCTAAAGATTGAGTGGCGGGGTCTTTTGTTTGTACATCGGTTGGACTATTTGGGTCTACCTTTCTACTACACTATTTGTAGGCATACCGGTCACTTGAGAAAGGAACCTGCATAAGTACTACGCTTGAGTGCTTGTAGTAGGTTGGGTCTTCTTTTATACTCTTACTTTACTTATTCAATCTAGTTTTAGACCATGCCTCAGTGGCATCGTAAAAAGCATCAATAGAAATTGATCGAGCATCCATAGCGGGGGTAGCAATAGTATAAGGTAGCAGTCCCTGTCCTAGTTATATAAGTTATAGTTCCAAAGCCAACTGACCGAGTTAACCGAGTAGTTGACCTAGAAGCAAATTCTCCACCTTGTGCATTAGTTCTGTGGGAGATGGAAGGTCGCCACGATTGAATCTTCGTGACATGGAAACAAAAACCCAACATCGATTCAGTTGTGTATATTGTATTGGGCATGCCTACTCTACAAAGAACAATCCTGCGTCCCTAGTAGCTACTCACCATTTAAACAGCCCAGAAAATGAATTGTAACGAAGTGACTAGCAGGCATTGTAATGAAGTCTTCGGGCGTTGTAACTGGCCTGGATAGATTTCTTTTACTGGATTGTGTAACGAAGTTTACTAGAATGCCCAAACATCTTTGTCTCTCTAGTTGACGAAGACTCAGCTAATGAAATGTTAGGTGACAGTGTCACTCCGCTGGAGGATGCAAAAGACCCAATGGATTATCCGGGGCTAAGCTCTAAGGAAAGTCATGTTGCATCAGATCCTACATTTATTGGTAAGTTAAAACACTATTGTCCCAAGATGTATTTTTCTTTATCTTCATGGGAGCGTGAACATTTAAATAGTATCCTCTTCCCTGAACAGTGTCTACAGTCGGTTTTAGAAAAAGGTAAGACTAAGGATTCAGAACCTGAGAATACAACTATGGGCGGGGATAGAATCCTGAGTAATAGTGAGATTTCACTTACTTGTGGGGAGGTTACTATTTCAAACATTCTGAATGTGAATGGGGATTACTCTTATACTGCTTTAGTTTACAGTGAATCGGGACTCAATGCCTCTACTTTGGATAGGATGATTACAGATTTAGTTCCTACTCTTAATCGGGATTTAAATCCTATTTTGATACCGACCTTTTTGGGAAATTTTCCTGTGGATAGACCTTTAGTTAAAGGGGATTCTAAGGATCCCCAGGGGAAAGGGTCTCTCATTGATTCTGACCCTGCGTGGTCAAGGGGTTTGGGGTATGAAATTTCGCCAGTCAAAACAAGAAGTGCTCGCAGGAAGGCGGGGACTAGTAGTTCCACCGTTGATAATTTTCCTTTTACAAACACTGAACAAGGGGCACTTAGAGGCATGGAATCCCTGGCAAGGGCTAAATCATGATCCTCCTCTCCCTTAACATCGTAGGGGTAGGAGGACCCCTGAAATTGTCCCCCCTTCGTAGACTCTTATAAAAAACGACTCCAAACATTATTTTCCTTCAAGAAACTATGGTGGTTGCGGAAAAGGCAAGAAATTTATGAATAAGCTCAGACCCGACTGGATGATGTGTGTAGTTAGTGTTGTGGGGACCTCTGGAGGTCTTCTGGCTTCTTGGGATCCAAATTTTTTTGTTTTAGAACTGTTTCTAAGTAGTGGTGGTATTTTTTTGTCAGGAACAACTTTAATGGATAACAGAAAGATATCTCTACTAAATGTTTACGAGCCCTGTCAGGACCGTAAATATTTCTAGGAATCAATGGATGGTAAAGGCTTATTATCACATAAGGATCTGATTATTGCAGGTGATATGAATTTCACAACTTCTACAGAGGAGGTTTGGGGGTAATTAGCTCTTGTAGACTCTTTCGCGGGTTTTTTTAAATCGCTTTTTAAAAAAAACAATTTAGTGGATGTTGTACCTGTCGAGGTAGTTCCTACATGGCAGAATGGTAGATCCGGTGTGGATAGTACAACAAAGAGCCTATATCGGATCTATGTGGCGGAGGACATCATCACTTCTACTTTGAGGTATAGGACATGGGTGGAATATCCCTACATGTCCAATCATGCTCCTGTTTTTCTTTAGTTGGGTGATGTGATTCCGGCGATTGCGTATCCATTCAAGTTAAACCCAGTCTGGATTAGTGATGATTCCTTTGCTATGATGGTTCGGGATGTTTGGAATGATCCACAATTTCTACAATTTACTGGAGCCCAAAGGAGACTTGTAGGGAAACTCTCCCTTTTAAAAGTTTGTGTTAAATCGTGGTCTAAGGAGAAGTGCCTTCGAGATCAATTAGACTTGGCTAAGATTGAAGAGGCGCTTACAAACTGTTATACCCAGAAGACACAGAGTTTAAATTCTGTTGTTTCTTATCAGTCTATGTATACTCTTGAGGCAGAGAGAAAGAAATTACTGCTGGCAGAGGAAGAAAGGTGGTGTCAAAAGAGCAGGGTGATATGGATTAAATGTGGTGATAAGAATACCAAGTTTTTCCACCGCTTCTCTAGCTATAGGTGAAATCAAAAATACATTTGGGAGAATAAGGATGATTCAGGGGGCATCCACACATGTCAGGTGGCCATCAAGGAAGAAGCTAAAAAGTACTTCAATTATTTCTTTAGAGATATAGGTCAGAACAACTTTGGAGATCCTATCAACACTATAAGGTTGTTTCCAAACTTTGTGAGTGAGGAAGAGGTTCAGTCTCTAGAAAAGGCATGTACGAAGGATGAAATCTTTGAGGTTCTTAGGGGATTTTCTAAGGACAAAAGTCTTGGTCTAGATGGATGGACTGTAGAATTTTTCTTAAACTTCTTCGAGTTGGTTGGACAGGATTTGTTAGATATGGTTGAAGAAACAAGAATCAAAGGGGAGGTTATTAGATCGATAAACTCAACATTTCTGGCATTGATTCCTAAAGTTAATAGTCCCTCTTCCTTTAGTGATTTTCATCCAATTGCACTCTGTAACTTATGTTACAAGATCATTGCTAAAGTTATTGCAAAAAGAATCAGGTCAATTTTGTCTAGATCACTTTCAAAAGAGCAGTTGAGTTTTCTCAAAGGAAGACAAATTTTAGATGCTATTCGTAGTGCACGTGAATGTATACACAACATTAAAAATAAAAAACTACAAGCCATAATTCTGAAGCTTGATTTAAAAAAGGCCTATGATTGTAGCAACTGGGATTTCCTAAGGTTAATTCTCCTACAATGTGGCTTTGGGCTACCAATAACCAATTGGATTATGGCTTGTGTAACCTCTACAACTTATGCAATCTTGATAAATGGAGAGGCAAACAAATTTTTCCAAAACAACAGAGGACTTAGACAGGTATGCTCGTTGTCGCCCCTTTTTTTCATTCTAGTTATGGAAGGTCTTAGCCTTTCTTTGAAGAAAGCTCAAGTTGATGGTACTCTATCGGGGATGAAGGTTTCCAGATTGATAAAGGTTCTTCATCTACTATTTGTCGATGACATTCTTATAATGTCGAGAGCTTCTATTGTAGAATGGGAGAAAATCCAAAATATTCTCCTTGTTTTTTGTCATGCTTCAGGACTGGTGATAAATGTACAAAAGTTTGTTTTCTTACACTCTGGAGTCTCTCCGGAAACTCTCTAGTCTTTAAAATACTTATTCCTTTACTCTTGCAAAGAGATTATTGTAGGTTTTGAATATCTGGGGAATTTGTTGAAGCCAGATAGTTATAAAGTGGAGGATTGGCAATGGCTTTTTGATAAGTTCGAGACCAGGATTAATCACTGGTGTAATAGATGGCTCTCCCTAGGTGGACGCTTTGTGTTAATAAAAACGGTTTTAGAGATCCAACCAGTCTATTGGATGGCTCTTGCTCATTTATTGATTTCGGTTCTCCACGGGATTTGCAGGTTGAGTATTTCTTTCCTTTGGTCAAGAAATAAAAATAAACGGAGTTATCATTTAAGCAATTGGCAAGCAATTACAAAACCAAAACACTATGGAGGTTGGGGCCTACATAACATATTTGTTTTCTACGGAGCTTTGGCCACAAACACCTTGTGGGGAGATTTGATGAAGTCGAGTATCTGGCTAAGGGTGATCAAGGACAAATACATTCCTCATGGATCGGTGATGACATGGTTGAGATCGACGGATTCGGATACATCCTATGGGCTCCAGTCTCAGAATAATCTAATGAATGCGTTACCAGTTATACTTTAATGGTTCGCTTGGAAGTTGGACATGGGACACTCTATTTTAGTAGGGAAAGATGCAATCTTAGGATTGGGACATGACTCTTTTTTATCACGGGAGATGGTGAACAGTCTTAACCAAAAAAACATTCATCTCTTGTATCAAGCGAGTCGGGTTTTGCCGAGGGGATCGATAGGCTCAATCTAGATTGGTAGTGATGAGTTGGGTTTGGTTGAGGAGCTTACAACAGAATGGGATAGATACAGGCAAAATTTGATTAATTCGGGCATCATTTTAGTGGATAGGTCGGATGAATTAATTTGGACAGGTGGTGATATGTTGGGACAAATATCTGTCAAGAACATTTACGAAGCCTTATCAAAAAAATTATGGAGGTTCAAAACAAGGGGCTAGAGGAGGAAACTCTAGAAATGGGACTATCCACTGAAGATAAAGCTTTTTGTTTGGCTCTTAGCTGAAAACAAAATCTTAACTTGGAAAAATTTGCAAAAAAGAGGTTGGAAGGGGCCAGGATTATGCTATCTGTGCAAAACCAAGAGGGAATCAGGTAAACATATTTTTGTTAATTGCTCTTTTACTATATCAGTTTGGGAGAAAGTGAAAATTGCTCTAAATCTCACTTATGGTTGGAATGGCATAACGGTGAATGAATGTTTCCAAATCTGGGCAACTCAGAATTTTAATTTACAAGCTCTCCCTGCTTATATATGTTGGTACATTTGGTTGGATAGAAATAATTCTATCTTTGAGGCAGGGACTCCCTCTACTCTGAGGATAGTGTATCTTGCTCCAGGAGCAATGGGAAATCTAGGGGAAAATCATAAAGTTTCTACCCCTAGGCATGTAACTACAATCCTTCCTGTAGATAAAGCTCTTGCTTGGTTTGATGGGGCGGCTCAACAGAATGGAAAACTTAGTGCTGCAGACAGAGTCTTAAAGATAGATGATCATAAGGAGTACAGATGGACCTTAAACTGTGGAAGTGGTACAAATTCTAGGGAAGAGCTCATGGGAGATTGGGCTACTTTGACACTTGCTTCAAAGCTTACAGTTTATGACTTACATGTTATGGGGGATTCAAATATAGTCATTGATCCAGATTATTTTCGGCATGAAATCAGATCGGAGATATAATAAAGAAATGCACAGAGATATCGCAGATATCCAATAATAAAATAGAAATATATCAGAGATGCAACCATAAACACAGAGATACAGTAATACACGATTTCTATTAATGAAAGAAATGTACAGAGACTGTAAAAATACAGAGTGAAAGACTCGCTAGAATGGTGGCAGCGTATCTCTGAGAAGAGATATGACGGCTACTCGCATTCGCAAGAAGATGATTACAATGAGGCTCTGAAGGCCTTTTTACAATAAACAGGATTGCCAAAATTCCTAGACATCCAAAAACCTAACCCTAGGAGATGAAGTGCCAAAAGTCACGTGGGCCCCGTTTGGGTAAGTTAGTACATCAACTTCCTAGGGTTGTAACTTTTGCATACGATCTCTGTTTTAGGCGTATGATAGCTCGTTGGAAAGGTATCACCGAGAAGATTCATTTCAGGGGCTCAATTATTCCCTTAGCTATCATTGAGAACCTCGATCTCGAAAAACCTTCATGTGGGCCCTCAAAATGGCCCCGAAAGTTAAAAACTGCTAAAAATAGTAAATTGCCAAATTTGCCAGAAAACTATTTTGAGCCAGTCAGAAAAGGTGGGTGGCCATCGATATCCACCTGGATCAATTATTGACTAGCTCAATCGGAAAGGATTGTTAATGGTGGCAACATTAGATGGCTGGAAGGATAGAATTTATGAACTCCTCCCTCTATTCAGATCTATCTCCTTTGCGCACATATATAGGGAAGAGAACAAAGAAGTTGATTGTATATCTAAAAAGGCTCTTTCTATATGCCGAGGTAGAATTGTCTACAGTCAATGGGAAGGAGGCCATGAGGGCCCCACACTCTTATTAAATATGTATTGATCATCAGTGAGTCCTCTTCGGATCTCATAGATTTGATGGGCTTGAAGTTGCTTATTTTCCCTCTTTAATAGGGAGTTTTTTGCCTTGATATTAGTCTCTCGGTAGCTATGTCGAAGAGGACATCTTTGAAAGGTTTTGGATTTTACTTAAATTGTATGAGCGTCTCCTTTATATGGGTATGCCCATAAAAAGGTCATCTTTGCTCTTGATGTACCGATTTTGTAAATAGATTATATTATTACGAATATAATGTGAAATTTCCAGTGAAAAAAGATAAACTATTTTGTATGACCTAAATATAAAATGAACTATAATGTGTGGAATATATAAAAAGTTCATTTAATTAATATTGTTATTGTTTTAATCTATTTTGTTAGCTTCATACAATATAACTTTAATAATGTGATTATTTTTTATATTATATGATGTTATTAGGATTACCCTATTACAATATCTCTTTCATATTGGTTGTAAAACACTTCTGACCATAAAAATTAAGAAAAATTTTGCATTGAAAATAGTGATAACCATATCTCTTTCATATGGGTTGTAATATCTCTTTTATATTGAAAATAGTGATAACCATATCTCTTTCATATGGGTTGTAATATCTCTTTTATATTGGTTGTAAAACACTTCTGACCATAAAAATTAAGAAAATTTTTGCAATGAAAATAGTGATAACCATATCTCTTTCATATAATATAGGTTGTAAAAGCACCTCTCACCATAAAAATTAAAAAAAAAAATGTATTAAAAATAGTGAATGTGATAACCTTCACACTCACATACAATCGGCTTAAATGAATAAAATTGAGTAGAGGGAGTAACTTTTTACTTTGCAAATGCTAGAAACTTCTTAAAGGGAATGATTGAGAAAAACTTATCAACAAAGATTGTGTGGAGTGAGGGGAGTTGAGATTAAAAGAAGGCCAAAGATGTGGAGGATTTGAGTTGATAGTGAAAAGAAATCAAGTTGTAGGAGAAGAGGGAACATGGTGATGTAAAGGTCCGAGTAAAGTGTTAGTTCCAAATTTCCAAACACACCTAAGTGTGGGAAATGGAAACCTCTCCTAAACCTACCAAGATGTCGCAATTTGATGACACTACGAACTTCATAATGAATTTTAAATTAAATAATAAATTTAAAAACCACCAAGCTCACTAAAAATCTGCCAAAAGTAGATTTCCCAAAAATAGATGATGCATATTCAAAATGTGTCAAAATAATTTGAAAACACTCTCAACAATGTGAAAGAAGCACATATCTATTTTAAAAAGTGAACAACGATGTTAAATATAATGATTGAGAAAAATAAACAAGTGAAGTACCTTAAAAACATTGGATTACACCAAAAGTAAATGGTTAACATCTTTACTCTTTTGGATTTTATCCACATTTTAAAAAGTCAACTTTATCATCATCCTCATTATTTTCTATATTAAATTTAATAATTTTTCTATTTTAATTATGTTCTTGGGAAATGAGGAAAAACCTTAAATTGTTATTGCTAAATAATTAAAGAAGATGATGGTATATTTAAGAAGGGTAGTTAGTAGATAAGTATAACGATTTTGTATTGAAGGAAGGTTGTCATGATTTATTGTTTTTCATTGTAATTAAATTTAATGAATTATTTATTGTTTTTCATTGTAATTAAATTTAATGAATTATTTATATAATGGGAAATGATTAAATATTAAATAATTAAGGAAAGTGATGGTATAATTAAGAAGAATGGTTGTTAGGTTAATATAACTAAATAATAAAAGAAGATGATCGTATATTAAAGGAGTGCAATTGTTACTAATGTAGATTCATCTTAAATGTGGATCTATAAGTATTGAGAGGGATTCAATTTCTTAAGGTGTAATTATTATTATTATTATTTGTGCACGTAATTGTTTTTATTTTTTATTTTTAATTGAGTGCATCAACATCTCTCCTATATTGAACCCTAAAGCACCTTACTACTCTCATGTAATGAGTTCAATGCACATAAGATCGATTATATAATCAACTCTTATAATAAATAATACATTGTGTGTAAATATTAATATATATACTAATAATATTCAAAACTGAAAGGGTTTGATAGTGAAAAGGATTACGATGAAATATATTAAAAGCTAGAAAATAAAAATAACTTGTTTTTTCCACAAAAAATTTCTTGTTATATTTATATTATATAACTGTTCTCAAGACAGTCGTTACAACATAAAGACATCATAGTAAGGATAAGGAAAAAGTAAACTAGCTCACAAGTTGCAACAATGGGGACATATATACCCCAAGTTTACAAGCATCATCCACATAGTCACCCCCGGGTGAGTAAGACTAAAAAACAAAGATAATCAAACTATGTCCACAAAAAGAGCAATAACTATGCAAAAAGTGTGGATGGCAACCCTTGTGGACAACTAATATAGATTTAGAAATAATGTAGGGCCCTCATTTCCATCTTCCCATAAGTTGTATGCTATCTTCCCTAGTTGCATTTGTAGGCCCTGTTTTGATAACCGATCTACCTCTTTATTATTGTCTTTGTAGATGTGAGAAAACATGATAGAGTTGAAGGATTTGTTGAGGTCTCTGGTCCTTTCCTTCCAACAATCTAGTGTAACTACCTGCAATTTTCCTTTCCTATTTAGCCAATCTATGACTATTCTTGAGTCACCAAAAACTTCTTAATCGGTGATGTTTAGCCGTGATGCCAGTGTCAGTATAGCCCATACCCCCAAGAGTTATGCCCTGGTATTTGTACCTTGTCCACAATTTAAGGTCCATTTGTATGTTGAATGTTCATTGATCCTTAACAACCTGCCAGCACCACTTTGAAGACCATTTTGTTGAGTAGCCCCATCAAATCACATGTCTATCAAATTATCTTTTGGTGTAGGCTTTATGGTTCTATAGTGATGAGCTTTCACCTTTTTGGTGGAGCTGTCAACGATGCCTAGAGTTTGACAAACCACCTTCTGGATAGAAGGGCTCCCATAATAAAAGATGGATTTATTTCATTCTAACCAGATTTACCAGCTGATAATGGTGGGCAAACAGGGATACAAATAATTCTGGTTACTCAAGTTTTCAAAGCATTCATTCACAGATAATCCTTGCCATCCAAATGAGAGATTTAGAGATTTTTTTACCCTAACCCAGACTTCAATAGTAAATGGGCATTTAACCAGCAAGTGTTTTACAGACTCCTGATTGCTTTTGCATAGATGGAAATAACTAGGCCTAGTCCAACCTTTGCATTGGAGATTATTCCATGTGAGAATTTTATTTTCCAAAGAGAGCCACACAAAGAGTTTTTTTTTTAGTGCATGGTCCCAAAGCCACGATTTCTTCCTCCATCCTCTGATAGTATTTTTCCACAATTTTTTGGTTATAACAGAGTAGACATTTTTTACTGTGAGCATGCCCGAGTTGTCTCCTCTAGTCCACTTCAGCTCATCGGGTTTGTCGGTAAGTTGTACACCAGATCCAATCATGGATCTTCTGAAATTATTCCATTCAATTGCTTGCTCACCAACTAGACCCATCTCACCACTTTCTAACCAGGTAGAACGGATCCTTCTCGGTCGTAAAACTCTATTGGCCTAGTATAGGTAGTGGATATTTCTTTGATTGAGGGAGGCAACAAGTTCTTGTGTAAAAATAGAAGATTTTCCCAGGCCCAGGATCAAGTCCTTACCTAATAAAATAGAGTGACCAGAGCCAAGGCTCCAACATAACCAGTGTAACACAAGATGAAGTGACTTAAGAAGATTTCTCCAGGTCTGGGAAGCATGTGTCGAATAAATTGTTGTTGATCTTAGCCATGTAGTCATTGATCCACAAGGGAGGTACTTATTCTTAATGACCTAATGCCAAATTCCATTCTTCATCAAGACTCTACAAAGAGTGTTTGTCGACAATGCCCTATAGAACAGATGTATGTTCCTCAATCCCCAACCTCCACATTTTTTGGGTCTTGCAATAGTCTCCCACCTGCAAAGGTGAAAATTTTGTATTTCCTTACTGCCCAACCAAAGGAAGGAGAAGACCAATTGTCTAATCCGGTTGAGAACCGAAGACAAAATACTTGCCAAATCCATCCAATAGACATGTTGGCTCTCTAGAACAACTTTTATGAGCACATAACATCCACCTAGGGAGAGCCAACGATTGCACCAATGATTTATCCTTTTTTCAAATTTTGATATGAGTGAGTGTCAGTCCTTTGCCTTATAATTATCAGGTTTTAAGAAGTATCCCAAGTATCTGAAACCTTCAGAAAGTTCAGTGAAGTTATAATGGTAGATATCCTTGATGGATTCTAAAACCTTCTGTTGTACCCCATAATAGTGAAAAGTTTATTTTTGAAGATTTATCAACAGGCCCGACGCTCCACAAAAAACACAAAGTGTTTTTTCAATCTCCTTCCACTCTTCAATCGATGCCTTTTTCATTATGAGGACATCATCCATGAAGAGAAGGTGGAGAATATTGATTATTCAAGACACATTTATCCCAGTCAGCTTCCCTTTAGCCTCACCTTTTTTTAGTGATAAGTTGAGTCCTTCCATCACTAAAATGAACAATAGAGACGAAAGTGGACAACCCTATCTTAGGCCTCTACCGCTCTAAAAGAAAATAGTAGACTCCCCATTTATCATAATGGCATATGTAGTAGAGTTCACACAACTCATAATCCATTTGGTAGTGGGAAGTCCAAAACCCGTTTGTAAGAGTGTTAAATGTAAGAAATCTCAGTTTATGCATTCATATGCCTTTTTAAAATCTAGCTTCAAAATCATAGCTTGTAACTTTTTTACCTTTATACTGTGTAAACACTCCTGAGTTGTGCCAATTACATCTAGAAATTGTCTTCTTTTTAGAAAACCAAGTTGTTCATTAGATAATGATTGGGAGAGAACGGGTCTGATCCTTATCGCAATGATTTTTGCGATAATTTTGTAACACAAATTGCACAGTGCGATCATTCTAAAATCGCCAGAGTAGGTAGGTTTATTGACTTTCAGAATTAATGCTATGAAATTCGAATTGAGAGATCTAATAACCTCACCTCGTTTCCTGGATTCTTCAATTGCTTCCAACAAATCCTCCCCAACCAAATCGAGGAACTGACTAAAAAATTCAACCGTCCACCCGTCGGGCCCCAAACTCTTTTCCTTTGTAAAACATTTTAGAACCTCAAGAATTTCCTCTTTGGTACAAGGTTTTTCAAGACAAATAACATCGTCTTCTGTGACTAGGCAAGGGTAGAGCCTTATAGTTGCTACTTGATCCTCAATTGTGTTTTGTCCTGTGTCCTCAAAGAAACTGTTGAAAAACCTGGTAGCTTCTTTCTTTAGAGCCTCCTGACCTGTGTGGACCATACCGTTTCCGTCCTTGATCTCCCAAATGTGCTTGTTGTTCCTTCCGTGACTTGCAAACCGATGAAAACATTCAGTATTCTTGTCACCGCTTTTGATCCATACTGCCCTTCTCCTCTGATGCCACAGTTCCTCTTCTGCTAAGAGATGTTTATTGCGTTCTGACTCTAAAGTCTTTAGACGAAGATCCAACTCTATGCTCGTCAATCCTTTTGACTTCTGGTTGTAATGAAAATCTAGATCCTCCTCAATCTTTTCAAAGGATAATTGATCATGTAACATTTTTTCTTTTGCCCATGTCTTAACTCGATGTTTAAGTTGTTTTAGCTTCCCAACTAATCTCCTCTATGCCCCGTCTTCCTCTAAAAAATAGATGATCATTCCACACTTCTCGTACTATCATAGCAAAAGTGTCATCTCACAACCATAATGAGTTTAATTTAAAAGGATGTGCAACAATATTTGTGTTAAAACCCAATTGTAGAAGAACAAGAGCATGATCATAAACAAATGGATAAGCTACCCAAGACCTATATCTCCCAGTGGTGGAAATGAGGTCCTCTGAGACATAAACCCTGTCAAGTCTCTTTGAGATTTCATCTCGACCAGTCCTATCATTGCGCCACGTAGGAACCACATCAATTGGAAGAATGTCATCAAGCTAGTTTTTTATGAAGATATCTTTAAAATAATTCGTCAGTGGGTCCAAAGGAACCGAGTCACCCCATACCTCCCCTACACTGACCGTAAAGTTTAGATCCCCATCTACGATCAAATCTATGTGAGCTAACAATCCCCTACCATCCACCTTTTCCCAGAACAACTTTCGATTTGAACATGGGCCATACACATTTAAAAGAGAGATCATTTTTTTATCAACTATGTGTGTACCTGTAAAAAAAAAATGCGACCACAACTTAAGAAGGGTATTAAATCAATTTTTTTTGGGTCCCAGGTCACTAGAAGTCCCCCAAACTTCCCTACTGAACCGACAACACAAATCAACCACTAAGGACGAAGAGAGTACATGAAGAGTCTAGCCTTTTCCTCAACTACCAGTGTTTCTTGCAAGAAGATAATGTCCAAAAGCATTTTTTTAAGTAATCTATGTAGAGAGGCAGTTTTAAGGGGTCCTCCTACCCCCTGACATTTAAGGAGAGGAGTACCATGATTTATCCCTTGTTAGGGCTTTCATGCCTCTGAGCACCCCACGATCAATGTTGGTTGAAAAATGCTAAGCATAAAAAAGTGGAGTGGAGTGGGAGACATCTAAAGTATGCCTTTTGTAGGTAAGAAAGTACTTTCACTTGTATTATTAAAATTTTTTGTCGTTTTATGCCCCGTGCTTTATTATGATTTTGGAGAATATTGTATCAACGTTGCATACATTTTTGGAAAGAGTTGTATACATCAATGTGGGAATTACGTATTATTGGTTCTAGTATTGATAGAGACAATGAAGGATTGAGATTGAAGTTAAGGTTGACGACACTAATAAATGTATCTATCAAAAAAAAAAATTTGAATTTTTTTACAAACGATTGTAAAAAAGAAATAATTAGGATAAAACTGTCAATCTATAAATTGTACAAGTTAAAAAGTAATTTACAAATCGTTTTCTTTTTATAAAAGTACTTTAATTATTGGTTCTAGTATTGATAGAGACAATGAAGGATTGAGATTGAAGTTAAGGTTGACGACACTAATAAATGTATCTATCAAAAAAATATTTTGAATTTTTTTACAAACGATTGTAAAAAAGAAATAATTAGGATAAAACTGTAATCTATAAATTGTACAAGTTAAAAAGTAATTTACAAATCGTTTTCTTTTTATAAAAGTACTTTAATTAGGATAAAATTGTCAATCTTTATATTGTACAAGTTAAAAAGCTATCTCCAATCAATCGTTTACTTTTTATAAAAGTATTTTATGGACTATATATAAATATAAATGTTTAATATTTTTTTATAATTTTTATTTTTATTTAATATTTAATTAAAGAATATATTATGCAAAGTATTTAAAGTTGTTATTTTGTTATCATTATTTGATATGATGGAGTATGAGAGAGAAAAGTTGTTATTCTTTCTCCATCTATTTTTAATCCCACTTTGTGATATATTTATTTTTTTATATATCTAAATTATTAACTATTAACTTAATTTTAAACTATAAAAAATTAATTTATTTTAAATATCATTTTCAAAATAAAAAAATATATTTTCAATAAATTTTCAAAAAAAAACACACAATGAAAGGAGAAAAATCATCATCTTTCCATAATCCATCATATCAAATAAGGCTGCATGGCAGCATATACCTGCTGCTATGCAGGTATAATAAAATAAAACAATAATTGTATTGAATCCACCGCATGCGTCGAGATGAATAACAAATTCATTTGTTGAATATGGCAGTCAAACGTCATCTCATTAAGTCATCTCATTAAAGGACGTTAAAGATCCTTCTGTAGCCTACGCAACAACGACAATGAGAGATGCATTTGAACAACGAATCACAATTTAGAAAAATGTTTTAAAATAATTAAAAAAATCAAATTGTGATGTTATACCTTTAAAAATGCTCAAAATTATTTTGGTCAAACCCCAGCTAATAGAAGATCAATAGCATATCCAATACTATATACCACGGCAAGCGACATGTATAAGAACCAATATCCCTTCACATTATTTTGAATGATCTAAAAAAAACCCATTTTCATAAAACATTTAGATTATACATTGTAAAACACTCAAACTTATATTTAAGGTTAATACTCAAAATTTGTAATATAAAAATAAAACTTATATTCAAGTTTAACCCTTAAAAAATTGTGAAAAAAAAAATACAAATGCCATCAACTTTGAATTGTACAAAATATTATATTATTTTATTTTAACTTTAACGCTCAAATAATTGTGAAAGAAAAAGTACAATTGTCATCCACTTGAATCCTACCTACAAAATATTATTTTATTTTATTTAAATGTGTCTATGAAAAAGGTACACATTAAATGAGAACAACAAAAAAATAAAAAAACATATCCATGCCAAAAAAGAAAGGGTTATTTATTATACCTGCCCATAGGCATGGTATATAGCTTTGAGTTAGGTTTGACTTTTTATTAGTTCATGGTTGACCATAAAATATACACCCCTTTATCCAAAGTTTTAAAAAATAATTTATTTTTTTTTAATTTTAAATCTCATTTATGTGATATCTTATTGGCCAAAAACTTTGAAGTCTTATCGCTGCCTTCACTTCCCCCAATGTAATTGTAATAAATATTTCTTGGTTTTTTATATATATTGTCAAAAGTTGGGGGGCATCTTGTTAAATAAATAACCCTTTTCTTTTTTGGCATGGATATGCATTTTTTTTTTTGTTCTCATTTAATGGGTACCTTTTTCCTAGACACATTTAAATAAAATAAAATAATATTTTGTAAGTAGGATTCAAATGAATGACAATTGTACTTTTTCTTTCACAATTATTTGAGTGTTAAAGTTAAAATAATATAATATAATATTTTGTACAATTCAAAGTTGATGGCATTTGTATTTTTTTTTTCACAATTTTTTTAAGGGTTAAACTTAAATATAAGTTTTATTTTTATATTAAAATTTTTGAGTGTTAACCTTAAATATAAGTTTGAGCGTTTTACAATGTATAATCTAAATGTTATATGAAATTGGGTTTTTTTAAGATCATTCAAAATAATGTGAAGGGATATTGGTTATTATACCTTCCGCTTGCGGTGGTATATAGTATTGGATATGCTATTGATCGTCTATTTGACCAAAATAGTTTTAATCATTTTTAAAGGTATAACATTACAATTTGATTTTTTAATTATTTTAAAACATTTTTATAAATTGTGATTAGTTGTTCAAATGCATCTCTTTTTGCCGCAGCTACGTAAGGATCTTCAACGGCTGTGGAAGGATCTTCAACGTCCTTTAATGAGATGAGACTCAACGTCCTTTAATGAGATGACACTTGCCTACCATATTCAACAAATGAATTTGTTATTCATCTTGACACATGCGGTGGATCCAATACAACTATTGTTTTATTTTATTATACCTGTATAGCGGCAGGTATACGCTGCCATGCAGTCTTGTTTAACAAGATGGGCTCCCAACTTTTGACAATATATATATAAAAAATAAGAAATATTTATTACAATAACATTGGGGGAAGTGAAGGCTGCAATAAGACTTCAAAGTTTTTGGCCAATAAGATATCACATAAATAAGATTTAAAATTTAAAATAAATATTTATTTTTTAAAACTTTAGATAAATAGGTGTATATTTTATGATCAACTATGAACTAGTAGAAAGTCAAACCTAACTCAAAGCTATATACCATGCATATGCAAGTATAATAATGTTCACATATCCACCAACCCACAACGTATAATATTGACCACTACTACTAAAGTAAGAAAGCATGTGATAAAAGAAAGCATGTGATAAAAGAGAAATATGTATGTACGAGTGATGCGATCTTCACTTTAAAGGCACTATGCTCTATGCTCTAAACCTCCTTATGATACCCTTATGTCTCTCTATATATTTCATTTATCTCATGTCTCTCCAAATGTTTGGTATGTGTGGGTCCTTTTAATTTGGGATGTGCTTGGCTACTTAATTTATTTTTATATTTTATTATTTATGATAAGGTAATGGGATTATTTTATTATTAAAGGTAAGGTATATGTTTTAATTTTTTTAATGTTAAAATGGATATTTATATTATATTTATATGGAATTGAGATTTGAAATATATATATTTTTTAATGAGTTATTTTTGTAATAAGCAATTTTTTTCAAGTTTTTCTTTACATCAACAAGAGCTTTGATGAATGGTTGGAATTACAAGTTTGTGTGGTTAAAGTTATACTAAAAGTTGTTCCAATGATAATGATAATTTAGGTTATCATTCAAAATGTCAATTTTGCGAAATTGTAGAATTTCGTTGTCAAAATCTTGGTTTTTCATTGTCGGATTCTATCAAGTTATCTATCAACGAGGGACATTTGCTATATGAATGGATTACTTTGTTTGCTATATTATGTCATATTATAACATATTTCACTATAATGGTATATTGTTCAAATTTTATCCTACATTAATACTTATTTTCTAAGTTGTCTGTGTGCGTGTGCGCATGTGTTAACATCACTATTGGATGTGTGAATTTTAAATAACCGCACATACATAATAATTGTGAGATGGAGATGGTTCATAAGGCATTACTCACAACAAAAGCTTTATTATTTTGGAAGCTCATTTTAGGGTGCAAGCTCTTGGGTCATTGTTGTAGAGTCCTCCCTCATTCCAGTACTAACATCAACAAAGACTTTGGTGTCATGCCTTCTAGACCTTCTTTAACCTATTGTTGTTATTTATGTGATTTTGATCCACATATGCCTCATCTTCTTCTTCTTCTTCATTTTTTCCTTGGAAAAAAATCCTTTGGAAAGTCTCAAGCACTTCCCCCCATTCCAAGGATCGTACCTAGTGTAAAGCAAGCGACGTAGACTTAGTGTTCCTAACCCCATAGAAATCGAATCAAAATCTACACAACACGTCGGATTATTGACGGTCTCTTGGTAAGAGTGACAACAACCGATTGAGCTAAACCTCGATGTTTGTCATCTTCTTCTTCATATACAAGTCTCTTTTTTGTGTTTATAAATACTTTTGTAACTTTTTTGGAAAGCTACAAACCCCACACAACATTAACATGATATAGATTATATTTTATCGGTGTTTTTACGTAAAACATACTTTCAATATTGAACATAAGTATTCACTAAAAGAATCTATGGCTTTCTTTGATACTTCACAACAATATTAACTTCTTCATACATAGGTATTGCTAGCACACACAAATGTATATAGAAGAACCTCAAAAGTGAAATGTTGAGCTATAATGATTTGAAGGGTAATATAACTAGCATACCCCGGAAAGCGGGGGAAAGAGAACGCCAATTTTTTTTGGTGATTACGGTGCTCAAAGATAAAAGGTGTTTCTTTCAGAGGATAGATGAATAATCAATAAAGGATTCATTCAAGAACTCCATTTGTTTCGTATTCATTTGTACACAGATGGTAGTCGTATCCAATCACCCTAATTGTTGTCTGGATGAAACTCAATGTATCAAAATCTTAGTGATTTCAATACTCAAACTCTCAAACAACACTTTGGAGAGATGCTTAGACCACCCAAAAAAAGTCCTCTCTTCTCCCCTACAACCAACTTTGAAAATCCAACGTGGAAGTCAAAATTTGTAAACAAAAAACTCTCATAAATGATTATGTAAGCCCCACCAAATAGAATGTTGCAAATGCCTATGGAGGACTACATCACACGTAACCAAGAACAAGCAACATTTCATTGAAAGAAAATCGAATATTAATTTATTAAAACCATCTTTGATTTTCTTTCATTTGACTTCACTTGCATGGGAACAAAATTGATGGTGTAAACCCATGCATTGTTGGCAGTGGGGTCCACCATTGTCACCCTATGTATTCTATCAACAACCTATTGCAAATCAACATGTGTATTGGGAATTATCTTACTGTCAGATCCCCCTCTTCAGGATCCAAGTCCTTTTTAAATATGTTCCTGCTTCTTTACAGAGATGGTTGCTTCCTCACAAGTTTCTCGGAATAAGTAAGGGATAGATGAATATTGTAATGGTGGGTTGGCTTTGCCCAAATCTGCAAATAGTGCTAATAGAGGAAGGTTTGTGTATGATAGTGATATCATGGCTTTACTTGAGACGATAAATCATACAAATGCTATTAACAATAATCCAAAGGAAACCCATATTGTTATTCAGCTCGAGGATGAGAGGCTTAATGGGGCAATGAAATCACTTAAAAATGAAGTGGGATTGAAGGGGAAAGCAGATGATGTTGATGGCATGCACAATTGTGAGATGGATTCAATTAAACAAGGTGAAATAATAGACGAGAATTATGAAGCAACCTCAGTTTTTGACATAGCAGACAACCATTAAGAAGGAAATTTGTCATATTACGACAATGTTCATGTAGAGCTCAGTGTCTTTGTGGACCATACTAAGAAGATGTTATTTGGCACTAGAATGACCATCTAATCATTCAAAACATTTTGCATCTCCACAACAAGAAGAATTCAAATTTAGTGGAGACAAGTTTCATGACGTTTGGAATGACTTCAGACCAATTCAGTGTTTGAGCACCATTATCAAGGAAGGCTTGCAATGTACAGATTGTGAAGAAAATTTTCCTATTTTGTAGAGTAATTTCCTCTTAACTATGATAGTTGTGAAGATTCCATGTGTAACATGTCACTTCAATGATGAAGGATGACACTGAGTTTTATTTTCATTTAGCTGAATTCCTAGTCTAGTTTGGTAGATATTTTGCTAGAATGTTACCGATAAATTGTTATTCCCTCTCTTTCAATGAATTTCAGTCTTATCCATAGTCAGTCTTTAAAATAATTTTCAAATGGTCGATATTAGTGATAGTATAATTAGCAATATCATAATGATTTTATTCGTCTGACTTTGGGTTTTTCAAATGGTTAACCTTAGTCATACCATAAATTTGCAATATTATTTTGATAAAATTGACATGATTTTGGGTTGAAGTACATTGTAATTTTTAAGTATTTTAAGTTTATTTTATGGTGGATTTACTAAAGTATGCAATGCATGTATTTGTTGGATTTGAGATTTAATTTCACAACCAACAAATACCTACACTTGATACATTTAATAATTCTATAAGGAGATAATTGAAAACATGATAAAAATACTAATTTTATTTCTTTCCCTCAAAAATTCATTATTCTCATTTTATTATTTTAACTCTTATTTTATTATTTTTCTTACTAGACCCAGTTTAGACCTAAAATTTCCCCTAATTAGTAGGATAACATAATAATGTTTTGGTTTCTCAATACTTAGACATTTTTTGTTGCTAGGTGCTTTTATGAGTATGTGTGGAACCATTGTTTCTTGACGCATGCAAATTTTCAACTCACTACCCGCAAATATGGAGGATATCGAGGTATGAACACCATCACTCCAGGTGTCTATGTTTATGAACATGTGTCATTGTTAGTGTACCAACTACATCCAAGGATTTGTAGGGACATGTTTGAACCAATTTTTTGGGATATTGTTTTTAAAATTAATTTTTATTCATTTTAATTAAAGCGAAAGATCAATGAATTATGTCTCGTTCTGTTAAAAAATGTTAATCTATACCTTGATGAAAGGGAGGTATGGTTCATCTCTCTATGCACTGAAAACATGTGGGTCATTTAATCAATTACATAAACGTTATTGGCATCACACCTTTCAAGCAGGTAGCCATGCACCTAGATGTTATGTCATTTGTAGAGGTTTGTTTTCATGCTTTACGTGTTTGGGATGATTGAAGTAGTGGAACCAAATATCTTATAATACATTTTGGTCGTAGATTAGAGAGAAACACATTTTAGGATAGCATATGTGTGATCAAGCTATATTTTGACACTAGATCATATTTTAAAGAAAGCATTAATTGAGTCAATCTGGTGGTTTAGGTGTGATCCAGCTAAGCAACAATAGCAATCGATCAACATTGAGAATCTATAACCACACAAAGTGAATCGAAAATTCTCAAATAAAAAATCGAAAATTCATTTCCAAAATCCACTTTTATAAACCATATCAATAATCATCATCATAATTCTTCCCTTAATTATTTATAATATTCTAAAAAATATATTATCACAAATTAAAAATATAATCTGACATACATTTATTTTAACTCAAATCTTGGGGTAATTATTTATATTATTCTAAAAATATATCTCACAAATTAAAAAATATAATCTACTATACATATAATTTAACCCAAATCTCTAGCTAGCAAAAAGTTATCAATTGGATTCTTTATTTATCTCTCGTTCCAAGTTAACAACTTGATTTGTCATTATCTATCGGTCCTGATTTTAAATTCAAGGTGAGGATGGATCCATTTTCGTTTAATACAACTTGTATGCAAGTCCTATCGTTGAAGTTCAAAGAAAATCGTGGTAATCCATGGTGTTCAAATCTTACAAGCATGGTCACGTTGGCATGCAGCGTTAGCCTCCGCATTTCCTATTGTGTTGGCATAAATGGTTTTCCAACTTTCTACATATTGCACATGCACATATGGGTTTCAACCTTTAAAACAATTGCATTTGGTTGACATGTGATTGAACTAATTTTTTCCCCCGATGTATGTTGTAGGAAAAGTTGGGAATCCTTTAACCTTGGGATCTCATGACTGTGTTTCCATAGCATAATGTTCGTTGCATTACTAATGGAGATAAATGAAAAGGGATATGATGGGTAGCTCATATTAGTGTGCATCCACTAGCTCAAAATCAGTTTGCTTTTATTTTGGTTAGTTTCATCTCCTTCAAATTCATCTAGCAATGATATCTCTTCATTCTTTGCTCTTCACATGAAAACATGGATTCTTCTCACGATCTAAGATATAAGGATAAGTTGGAAATCCTTTAACTTGGGATCTCATGACTGCGTTTCCATAGCATAATGTTTGTTGCATTACTAATGGAGATAAATGAAAAGGGAGATGATGGGTAGCTCACATTATTGTGCATTCACTAGCTCAAAACAATTTGCTTTTATTCTAGTTAGTTTCATCTCTTTCAAATTCATCTAGCAATGATATCTCTTCAATCTTTGCTCTTCACAGGAAAACATGGATTCTTCTCACGAACTAAGATATAAGATATATTGTACTTCTTTTTCATTAGGGATGCAATCTAATACACTTTTTGGATTTGTTGGTTTTCAAACAATTTCATTTATTTATGTTAAGTTGGGTTGTTTGGGAAGGATTGCAATGAGTAGGGATTTGTCCCATAATACTTTTGAGTGTCAATTTCTAGATCTAGAGGAGAATATTCACCCTGAATATCAAGAAGAGAAGGAAGAAAACAAAATGTGTGAAGATGACGAAGGTATGCCAAGAGGATTGTGGATGGAGTAAATGTCGAAGCATATAGCCATCATTATGGATGGAAATTACCAATGGGCAAAAACACACATATTTCGGTGAACTTATCCTCAAGGCATATTCTATAGAATAGAGAAAAGAGCAAGGAATCCCCATCCTTTATGCGGGTGAATTTGCATACTAACTGTTAGAACTATGCCCACCCACTCCATCGACTTATTACATATGCCTACACCTATTGAAAGTATAACACATTAGGTCCACCAGGGAGAGAAAGAATCATTAGCACTTAGAGGAGATACGATGCCACAAACATAAACCCAGATTGGAATATATGCACCCCAAAAACTTAGATCTGAGTGTTGGATCTATGGGTTCACAATAATAATGTATATTCTAGTGTTACTTATATCTCCTTGAACCAATAGATAACACTGATAATGCTTAAGAAATATCATGGATTGAAATGAATGAAATTGCTAGCTCAATATTGGCAGATCATCAAAGTGCATACCTTTAACTCCTAGAGTCATAAGTTGTAGTCCAAGCCTTGTTAGCAAGCCCCAATACATTGTCTATATACCCACTTTGTAAGCAACTGTGTACTCGTTATCCTGTGCAAACAACCAGTGTTTCAACTATTACACCTACTGTTGCAAGTGATGAATTTTTTATTGAGTGATCTAGGTGGATATCGATGGCCACCCACCTAGTCCACTGGCTCGAAAAACAGTTTTCCACCTTGGCAGTTTTTTCGGCAGTTTTTCGTGATCCAACCTTTTGGGGTTGTTTTGAGGCCCTAAACAACATTTTTTGGGGATTGGGCCCCAGGTGACTGCCCAAGACACTTACCTGGGCTAGTCAAAAATTGTTCTTCTCGGTTAGACCTTTCCAACGAGCTATCATGCGCATAAAATGGAGATCATATGCAAAATTTATGACCACGGGAAGTTGATGTACTAACTTACCCAAACGGGGCCCACATGACTTTTGGCGCTTCATCTCCTAGGGTTAGGTTTTTGGATGTCTAGGGTTTTTGACATTCCCGTTTATTGTAAAAGACCTTCAAAGCCTCATTGTAACCATCTTCTTGCGAATGAGCGCAGTCATCACATCTCTTCTCAGAGATAAGCCACCACCATTCTAGCAAGCTTGTTTTCCACTGCATTTTACAGTTTCAGCTTATTCAATAGAAACCCAATTTTATTGTATCTCTGTTATTTTGTGTTAAGCATCTTTTAATAATCTGTATTCATTTCGTTATGCTCATAAAATCTGAATCAGTGGTATCAGAGCGGTCTACTCCTTGTCGTCTTAATGCATGTCCCCAACGAGGTCAAGGTACAAAGAATTGGGTCTCGAGCTTGTTTCTCTTGAGGACAAAATCTCTCGCATGCCCAAGCGACCTCTCATGGTAGGAAAATAAAGATGACGGGACATGAGATCCTTTCAAAATGTTGCTTGAGGAAGCCTTCACACAACAAAGGAACAAGATGATGGATAGTTTCGCACAAATCCTTCGGCTACTACCAACAGGCGACGCATCTTCCTTGAGCGGAGGCGCTGCCCTCTTCAAGGTACAAATCAACTTCTATATTCCTATATTTGAAGGTCAGATAGATGAAAATGATGTAGATAAGTGGTTGAATCTATTAGAAGGGTTTTTTTCTATCCATAAATTTTCAAATAGAGAAAAGATTACTTTTGCACTCCTCAAAGCCATTCCCCATGTCAAAGATTGGTGGGAAACATTCTGCGAGCAAAAGGAAACAGAGGAATCCTCATTATTACAGTCATGACCACATGGGAATCCTTTAGGGATGATATTAAGGAATTGTACTACCCTGTTAGAAGTTATGACGACTTGTATACCAAATGGACCACACTGCAACAAGAAAGAGACCAAGCAGTCCTAGAGTTCACAAATATCTTCCATACCTTGTGCACCAATATGGATATCAAAGATTCATAGTGACATCTGGTGCTCAAGTATTGCGGTTCTCTACATAGATACATCTAGACCGAAATGGAATTTCTTGACATCTCGTCCTTGAGTGCGACCTACCGATATGCCTTCAAAATCGAGCAGAAGCTCAAACATAATACGCGAAAATTTGGGTCTAGGAATCCCTCACAGCAAAAGACAGGAAAGGGTAGCCCCAACCCATAGAACAAAGGACAGAGAAAATATGTATAGTATTAGGACAACCATTCCAAGCCCTAAGCAAAGAAGGACACCAGAAAGACAAAGAAAGATACCGGGAAGTGGTGCGACTTCCATAAGAGCCCTTAGCATAACACTGTTGACTGCTGCTCAAAGCAGTCACTGGTGGCCGAAGTGAAAGCCTCTTAATCAGATGTGGGTTTTTACTTTGGGTCATAACCAAAAAGGGGAAGATGGATCATTGACGTGGAACCCAGTGCCACCGTTTCTACCACCAAGTTCCAGCTTAATGAACCAAACGAGCCAGAAGAAAGAGAGCGCCTCTTCCATTCACAGATGTGGGTAAAAGGCACCCCGCTGCACTTCATCGTTGATAGTGGTAGCCAGAAGAACCTCATCTCAACAGAGGTCATCAAGCAGCTGGCCCTGTCGACAACGCCACACCCACAACCCTACACCATTGGATGGCTCTGCCAAGGAAGCGATCTCTGCATAAGCCAATAGTTCCAACTATCGTACGACATCAAGCCCTTCAAAGACGAGGTATTGTGTGATGGTGCTACTCTCGAAGTTTGTAATGTTCTCTTGGGACAACATTTTTTATGGAAATGCTGTGTTGTATATGAGTCTAGGTCTCGTAGTGTTATGATTAATTTGAATATGAAATTGTACAGGATGCCCGAGGCAGTCCCTCCTAGTGTTATTTCCTTGATCTCTCCCAGCCAATGTAGGAAGGTCATCTCTCAGACCGGGAAATTTGTCTTCTTCGTGATTCGCTCTCAGAGTGAGAGAAAGATCACAACCACATCCAGGGCCTCCATGGTCGATCTCTCCACACAACACAAGCAAGTGGATAAGGTTGTGGAAGAATACTCAGATATATTCTCCTCTCTTATCAAGGTACATCTGCACTGCCAGGTCAAGCATCCCATCGATTTGACCACAGGCGCATCGCTACCCAATGGGCCAGTCTACCGCCACTCTCTGTTAGAAAACGAGGATATCAAGAGGCAAATCCAAGAACTACTCCACAAGGGGCACATCCGTCCGATCTCATCGCCTTGTGGGAGCCCAATCATGTTGGTGCAGAAGAAAGACGCGACCTGACAACTCTGCATTGATTATCGGGCCCTAAATAAAATCACAGTCTGAAACCGGTACTTGATTCCCCGAATCAGTGACCTCCTTGATCATCTCACGAAGGCCAAATAATTTAGTAAGATTGATCTGAAGTCTGGCTACCCCTAGGTCCCAATAGAACAGACAAATGTATGGAAGACTGCCTTCAAGTCAAAAGAAGGTCTTTTTGAATGGTTGGTCATGCCCTTTGGTTTGACAAATGATCCAACAAATTTTATGAGGATGATGGACGATATCATATGACCTTTCACCAATAATTTTGTAGTGGTGTATCTGGAAGAGATCCTCATCTACAACAAGACTTGGGCGGAACAATTGCAACATATTGAACAGGTTTTGCAGACCCGGCGGTAACACAAACTATATGCAAACTTGGAAAAATGCTCCTTCAGCATGGACATGGTCCTTTAATTAGGCTACATTGTTAATCAACATGGTGTGCATGTGGATCCAGACAAGATCTAGGTCATCCGTGACTGGCCAGCCCCAACCACACTCACTGAACTTCAGATCTTCTTGGGTCTCGCCAATTTCTATCGTAGGTTCGTGCTGGGATTCTCTCATATTGCATGGGCCCTCAGCCAAGTAACCAGGGGTGGCAGTAAGGAAAAATTTGTGTGGGGCCTGTCCCAACAACAAGCCTTCGATGACTTGAAGAAGTGTTTGTGCTCATCCCCGATACTTTCATTACTAGACCTGCAACATCCCTTTGAGATCGAGACAGATGCTTCAAACTATGTTGTGGGCACTGTTCTCACTCAACACGACCACCTTATGGCATATCATAGTGAAACACTATCAGATGTTGTCCGTAAGTACCCTACTTACAAAAAAGAAATGTACTCCATTGTGAAATCCTGCCACCAGTAGAGACATTACATTCTTGGGACGAAGACAGTCATCCACACTGATCACAAGCCACTATAGTTCATGCAGACCCAAGGCAAATTGCAAAATGACCGCCATCAGAAGTGGTCAACATACTTACAATAGTTCCACCTCAACATCAAGTATAAAATAGGAAGTACCAACCGAGTTGTTGAATGCCTCAGCCGACCTCTAGTCGCGACACTCACCACGGTGCTAGACTCTTGCAGCCATGAGACCTCTAGATGGCCCCACCTCTACGAGACAGACCTTGACTTCTCCACCACCTACCAAATTTTGGGCACCAACTCAGTGGTCACTAATTGCCATCTTCAGGATGGGTTGTTATGTCGTCTGGGCCATCTCTATGTTCCTTCAAGCGAGCACACAAAGTTGATTTGGGAAGCTCACTACAGTCGGGTTATAGGACACTTTGGTGTCGAAAAGACAGTAGCAGTGTTGCATAAACATTTCTACTGGCCGAAACTTCGACAGGATGTCGACAAATATATCAGGTCCTGCATCACCTGCGCTATTGCCAAATCGACCACTAAGAAATAGGGCTTGTACACCCCTCTGCCTACTCCTAACAAGCCATGGGAATCCATCTCAATGGACTACATGTCGAGCCTCCCATCCACCAAGAGGGGAAATGACTGTGTTTTTGTGGTTATTGATCGCTTTTCCAAGATGGCGATTCTAACCGCCTGCAAGAAGAACATCACAACATAAGCCACTGCCAAGCTCTTCTTTGAACGAGTATGGGTACATTTTGGGATCCCACAAACCATTATCTCAAACCGTGATAGTTGGTTCCTTAGCTCATTTTGGTCGAGCCTCTGGTCACTGCTGGATACTAATCTCACCAAATCCACTGCCTTCCACCCCAGATAGATGGCCAAACTGAGGTCGTCAATCAGATGGTCGTACATATCCCACACATGTACAATTCAAAACACCCCCGCACATGGGATGAGATTCTTCCCTATGTCCAACATAGCTACAAATGAGCCCTACATAGCTCAACTGGCCACAACCCCTTTCAGGTGGGGTTAGGATTCCAACCATTGGGGCCCATGGATGTTTCACAACCCCTGACGACCACCTTGGCCGAATCATCCCCTGTTCCACTAGAAACTGACAAAGCCACTCGGTTCATTGAGTGGATCCAACACATCTGCCAACAAGTTCAGGATATTCTACAAAATTCTAATGCCAAGTATGAGCAACGCCATGATCACCATCGGGTGCCACATAAGTTTCAGGTGGGCGAAAAAGTTTGGTTGCATTTGCAGAAAGAACGTCTTACAGGGTCCCATCGGAAGCTTCTCCCACTCCGTTATGGGTCGTACACCATCACCAAGGTTGTGAGTGACAATGCTTTTGAGCTCAACATTCCCCCCTTCCTTGGTCTACATCCAGTCTTCAACGTGGCTCTCCTTCAACCATATTTCCCACCATTATTGGACACCTCAAAGATAGCAAAGAAGTTGACACCAACAGAGCTCAACCCCGATTGCATGCAACATGCATCCAGTGATCAGATTGTGGACACATAGATCAAAGGAACTTGACAACAAAGGATCCAACTTTATCGAGTTGTCAAAACATGACAGCTCCTGCACCAAGGCAAGTGGCTCACTCGGGGCCAAATTCAACAGAAATTTCCTCATATGATGGGGGAACTCAACGCAATGGATACCATTGCTTCCCAAGGAGGGAGGATTGATCTAGGTGGATATCGGTGGCCACCCACCTAGTCCATTGGCTCGAAAAACAATTTTCCACCTTGACAGTTTTTTCGGTAGTTTTTTGGGTTCGAAACTTTCGGGGTTGTTTTGAGGCCCTAAACGACGTTTTTTGGGGATTTAGGGTCGAGGTGATTATTAAAGGCACTGACTTGGGCCAATCGAAAATTGTTCTTCTCGGTTAGACCTTTTCAACGAGCTATCGTGTGCCTAAAACGAAGATCGTATGCAAAAGTTACGACCCCGAGAAGTTGATGTACTAACTTACCCAAACGGGGCCCACATGACTTTTGGCACTTCATCTCCTAGGGTTAAATTTTTGAATGTCTAGGGTTTTTGACATTCCTGTTTATTGTAAAAGGCCTTCAGAGCCTCACTGTAACCATCTTCTTGCGAATGAGCGCAATCGTCACATCTCTTCTCGGAGATAAGCCGCCACCATTCCAACAAGCTTGTTTTCTGCTACATTTTACAGTTTCAACTTATTTCCTTATTGAATAGAAAACCAATTTTATTGTATCTCTGTTATTTTGTGTTAAGCATCTTTTAATAATCTATATTCATTTCTTTCTGCTCATAAAATCCGGATCATTGAGCTAAGTCAATAGGTGGAGGATCAATGGTGGAAGGTGGAGTATAAGTAGGGGGTGGTGACCGAGAGGGATGGGCATGAACAAACCACTTGGCACCATACAAGAAGAGGGGGTAGAAGGAGGAGCAAAAACTTTGGATTGTGATTGACAATTGACAATGTAATTTGGTTGTATATACATGAACAATCAAGATTGGGCTATCGTGAATTTGCAACATGCTTGTCTGATTAATAAGAAGCTCCCTCATTTTGATAGGTGACGACAAATTGGATAGGTGGCAGGTTTTAGTTCAAGGAGGATAGACAATGAAGGCTTGAGTGGAACCATCCCCTTTAAAAATGCCTTCGATGTAAAAGTGTTGTGAGGTTCTCGTCATGAATTTTGTTTTTATTAGATGCATATGTTTTTGTGTTTTTTAGATGAGGGTGAAAGTTCCATGTGAGTAATTGTTGTGGAGCACTTCAATTTGATATTACTTGGAGATATCAAATTTGACAACTAAACCAATTCGATATCATCTTGAATTAGTCATTATGATAATAAAACCCATCCTAATTATTCAACCATGACCTAACCAACTTGAATATTTTATATTTAAAAAAACTAAACATTCCATATCTAAATGTTTTTGGAAAACCCTCACTAGAATTTGTCTAGCCAATTCTTTGTCACTCTCATCGATGGTGTTCCAAATGAGACCAAACAATCATTTGGAACAAAGTTTACTTTTGATGTACATTGTAAAACAAGAAATTATGATAGCTATATAGTTAGTTAGTGGTATAATGACTAGGTTTTAAAGCATGGACTTCATTTACTCAATTGAGTATGGTCTCCTTCACTTTATATCAACAGCTAGTTTCTCATTAAATCTACTTTCAACTATTTTGTTTCTAACCCACATTGTTTGCTTAGTTAATCTTGTTGTACACCCACTTAAATCACACTGAAATGTTGATTCTCAATTTATGAGATGAAAATTTAACTTTTTTCATGATTTATGAGTAGGATACATGATGTAGGGGAATGTTGGTTGGTTTTTGCCTCCTCATTCCATATATTTACATAACCTTTCCGCCACAACTCTTTGGATTTTTCCCATCTTTCTATTTCACAACTCAATCTTTTTGAACTAATTCTTAGTTGTGATATTACGTGTATTTTTACACTATGAAATATTGAACTTAATTAATTTTACACTTTGATCTCTTCGTGTTGTTAAAATTATCTATCTAACATTATTGTTTTTTTTTTTAATTTTCCATTCCATAAACATTACTATACATGACTTTTTTAATCCGTTGGACATCTTCTTCTTTTATATCCCTCAAGCCATTTTTTTATAATATAGATCCCATGTTTTCTTCCTTTGGTCATCTTAAGAATCATTGCAAGTCCATGGATGTAATTCTAATCGTTTCTCACATGATGTAGGCTATATTTGTAATTCTAGTCGTACTTATAGTATTCTTCCATTTCCTAGTTATTTCAGTTATTCCGCACACTCACCATTGCGTCGTCTAGGCCCATAAATCTTACGTTATACGGGACCACATAAATCACGAAGTTAGGACTCGTCACACATGTTGCACGCATAAAAGACGAAAGCCATGAATGGCGGTAGACAAAGACGTTGTTTTACACGTTGTTATGTTCATAAGGTATCATATTTATTTACGTAAAATTAGTCATCCCATCATGAATGTGGACATGTTTGGCCGATAAGGCTTTCGGAATTGTATGGGTCACACCATGTGTATATATATCCTAACAATTACTTATACATCACCTTGCTATTATATATATATATATATATATATATATATATATATATATATCACCTTGCAATTAACTTTTTCTATGTTTGATTAAATATAAAATAATGTAAGCAAATATTTTATTAAGATCTTGACGTGGAACAATTGTTTTTTTATTGTCCTCTTTATCAATCGCCACCGCATTGACATTTGGAGTTATGTTTATTCCCTTTCATCACTGCTCATGCCAACAACGTGTAATCTTTTTTTTGGTTAATTGTTTAAATTTTAATATATATATATAGAGAAACGGTTGCTCTAAAAATAAAAGGGGAGGTTGCGCCCTACCCTCTGAACGTTCAACTTCCAAAAGTTTACAACAATTCAAGAGTTTAGGCTTTAGGGTTTGATTCATCCTATTACAGGATATACTAAAGGAAAAAATATGTTTTAAAGTATAACACTTTACAAATTGGGCATCATGATTATTATAGATTTTAACAAAACTACTGCTTAAAAATCAAAATTTATATTGTGTTTCTAATTATAAATAAACTTGGAAGTTTTTATGATCCCTCCTTTTCTGCTGGATTTCTGGAGCCACTGATTGGTGACTGCTTCCTTGAGGCTCGTCCATCAATAAAGGTGTCTGATTCACCGTCGGGTCCTCCTTGCTCTCTTGAAATGTGGTGGAAGATCGCTGATACGTGGAGGGTGACACTAGTTCTATGGAATTAGGTCCCACTGTGAGTGCTCCCCAATATGAACGTGCCCCTCTTCTAAGTTGCAAGCCAAGTTTGCTTGAAGATCAACTTTCGTATTTTGATCTCTAAGAACATGAAAGGCATGGAAGGATTGATCCAGATGGATATCGGTGGCCACCCACCTTTTCTAACTGGCTCAAAACAGTTTTCTGACAATTTTGGCAATTTACTATTTTTAGCAGTTTTAACTTCCGAGGCCATTTTGAGGGCCTAAATGAAGGCTTTTCGGGATCGATCTCCTCAATGATAGTCGAAGGCATAATTGAGCCCCCAAAATGAATCTCCTCGACGATACCTTTCCAATGGGCTATCACACACCTAAAATGGAGATCATATGCAAAAGTTACGACCCCGGGAAGTTGATGTACTAACTTACCCAAACGGGGCCCACATGACTTTTGACACTTCATCTCCTAGGGTTAGGTTTTTGGATGTCTAGGGCTTTTGGCATTCTTGTTTATTGTAAAAATGCATTCAGAGCCTCATTGTAATCTTCTTCTGGCGAATGAGCACAACCGTCACATCTCTTCTTAGAGATAAGCCGCCACCATTCCAACAAGCTTGTTTCCGCTGCATTTTATAGTTTCAGCTTATTTCATTATTGAATAGAAAACCGGTTTTATTGTATCTCTGTTATTTTGTGCTAAGAATCTGTTAATAATCTGTATTCATTTCGTTCTGCTCATAAAATCCGGATCAAGGATTCCATGGTTCTTTGAGATGAAGGATACTTTGGATTGTTTGACTGAGAATAATGTTGCTTGGGAGACTTTGCCGATAGATGCTTTGAATTATAAGAGAATAATCTTCTACTATGGCTATGTTTTTTTTATCTCTCTTTCCTTTACTAGCTCCACACCTTTTCATGTTGTGAGAGCCTCTGCATTATTGTTAGTTGTTTTCCGTAATCCCCAAGAATAGCTCATTACCTCTAATCCTTCGGGGTTGAACATCACCCCACCCGCTCCTACCACCCCTTTGTTAATTCTTTAACTTGATGTACAAGTGGCCAATGATTTGTGGCCAAGCTCTTTTTTTTCAATAGAAAATCATTTTAGAGCTTGTGACCCAATTTATCTAGAAAGTATTAAAAAACAAATTTGTTAGTCTTTCTGCAAGTGGCCTAAAAATTTGGACATGTGGCTTGTCTTCTCAAAAAAGATGGGCCACATGTTTTCTTTGGAAAAGACACTATACTGATTAAAAAACATTCTTTGTTTATTTTATGAAGGTCAATTTTTTTTTTCCATTTTGACTTATGATTATGAGACACATTTCACCTCATAGTGCATTGTAGTATAACCACTATATATTCATCTTATTCTCCCTTTTTTCAAGCATCGAGAAAGACCAAATTTCTATAGGTGCAAACATTTATTATGTTGCATCTCTGATCCTGACATAAATCCAAGATTAAAATGAATATATACAATCTACTTTTTCTAATTTCAGGAAAATAAATAGTACTCCATAATAAAATGTCAATCAATATATAGCTAAGTGTAAAATGAATTGTAACTAAGTATAAGATGAGCTATTCCATTGAAATATATGAATAGTTTATTTAATTGTTATTGTTTTAATATATTTTGTTAATCTCATATAATATGAGTATTTCTCTTCAATATTATATGAGTTTGCATGATGACATTAGAGTTACCTTGTTACAATATCTTTTTTATGCTAAATTTTAAAAGCGCCTCTTAACATAAAAATTAAAGAGTTTTTTAAATAAAAAAAAAGTGAATGTGAATATTATTACATTCACATACAATTTAAATTTTAAAAATACCTCTTAACGCAAAAACTAAAGAGTTTTTTAATTAAAAAAAGTGAATGTGAAGGTTATTACATTCACATACAATTTATTAAAGTGAGTAAAATTCCACATACAATCCATTAAAGTGAATAAAATTGAATAAAATTGAGTAGAAGGAGAATTTTTTTACTTTGCAAATAAAATTGAGTAGAAAGAGAAATTTTTTACTTTGCAAATAAAATTGAGTAGAAGGAGAAAGTTTTTACTTTGCAAATGCTAGAAACTTTTTATAGGGAATGATTGAGAGAAGCTTCTCAATATGGTAGTCAAAGGTGTGAGTAAATTATGAGCTTCAAATACACTTAAATGTTTTCAAACACACTTAAATGTCAGAGATAAAAATCTTTTTCAAAATATATTTTTATAACAATAAGAACTTAATAATGGATATATAATTAAATCTTAAATTACAAATAATAGATTTAAAATTAAATTTTAAACTATTAATATTATTAGAGAGAAAAAAATTATTATTCAAAATATATGAAGATAATTTTTAAAAAATTTAATAATAGATATATAATTAAATCTTAAATTACACATAATAGATTTAAAATTAAATTTTAAACCACTAATATTAGAGAAAAAAAATACATATTCAAAATAGATAAAATTTTGAAAATGAAGTCGATTTTTTTTTGAAAATGCAAGTCAAAGAGATGAACAATGTGAAAAAAACACATATATATTTAAAAAAGTGATCAACAATGCTCGAGTGTAATGATTGATATAAAAAAACGTGAATAGTAAAGTGAAGCACCTTAAAAACACTTAATAACACCAAAAGTAAACGGTTAACATCTTTACTCTTTTGGATTTTATCCACATTTCTAAAGTCAACTTTATCAACAACATCATTATTAAATTTAATGATTTATTTATTTATTTATTTTAATTATGGTTTTAGAGAAATGAGGAAGAACCTTAGATTTGTATCACTAAATAATTAAACAAGATGATGGTATATTTAAGAAGGGTGGTCATTAGATAAGGATAACTAGATAATTAAGGAGTGTGATTTTATATTAAAGGAAGGTAGTTGCCATGAGTTATTGTTTTATATTATAATTAAATATGATGAATTATTTATGTGATGGGGAAATGATTAAATACTAAATAACAAGGAAAGTGAAGGAAAGTGAAGGAAAGTGATGGTATAATTAAGAAAGATGGTTGTTAGGTTAATATAATTAAATAATTAAGGAAGACGATTATATATATTAGAGTGTTTTTGTCATGATTTCCTCGAAGTCGATTCTATAATCGACTAGTATGATTAATAATAATAGGTTGTGTGTAAATATTACTAGCATACCCCGAAGTGGGGGAAAGGAAACGTCGAAAAAAAGAAAGTAACATATGTGTTATGACCATCATATATTTAATGAGAGAACAAACAATGAAACATAGGTAATATAGAGAAGTGAATGTCATAATAAACTTTTCCCAAGTATATGCCAAAAACGAAAGATGTTAAATCTCTACTTTTTATAATTCTAGATGTCATATAAAGATATTTGCTACGCACAGATTGAATCATAATTTGTTATGAAATGAAATAAAACAGAAAACAACTTTTATTTTCACCATTGATTCCTAGCAAGTCTTCCTTCTTAGAAGCAATTTCAAAAGCAATTTTAGTATATATGCTAGAGCAAAGAGATAATAAGTGTCACACAATTATCACTTATCTTTATAACCCAAAGGGACTGAACCCTTCAAGCTATATTATTGGATATTCTTACAATATTTTGGAGATTCTAAGGCACAATTACACAATTTCCTTTGATTCTCAACACTAAGAAACCTAAGGCTCTCGTAAACCCTAGCCATAACATCAATTTTAGAATCCAACAAACAAATTGGGTATCGAAGACAAGGTAACCTGTTCAAACAGAGTATAATTTTCACAAACCCTACAAACCCTAACTTTGAAATGCATTCTTGAGGTTGCTAAGGGTGCCCCAATTACCAAGATTCCCAACTCTCACTAAAAACAATTAGTAAAAGATACCTTTAAGACATTTTATTGAATCAAGGAAGCTATGGGAAGTGCTAATAAGGTTAAAGTTAAACCCTAGAACTATAAACCTTCACAATTTCTTACAAAGCTATACCAAAAAACACCACGGGCATGATATAAAAAAAGTTAGATTGTGCGAAATATTTATTTTAACTTCAAAAAGGTAGGTTACATGGCCTAACCTAAATGCTTCTGACTTTAAAGCCATATCTTCCAACACTAACAAAAGAATGAATAAATAATCATACAAGGAGAACATATAATAATCATGTCAAAAATGTCAAATAGCTTTTTCTCATGATTGGTAGGTTCAGAATTGGCAATCTAATCCATTCCTTTAATCTTTCTTTAATAAGCAAAGCAAGTGATTTATCTCTCCTTCTAGGAAAATCCTTAGCATAGCCAAATCTCCACTATTATCCATAATTACAACATGTGTCGTCCTTTTTTTCCTTAGTTTTGTTGATTTGAGAAATGAACATACCGACTGAAGTAAAAATCAGAGAACCACTGTACTTTGCATATTTCTTAATCAATGATTGCATTAATCATACCTACTGAAGTAAAAATCAGAGAACCAATGTACTTTGCATATTTCTTGATCAATGATTGCATTAATGGAAGCTATGTGTATGGTTGAAAGTGTTGAAATTACATCAATGGAAGCATATTGCATTAAAGTGCTGAAATATAGATGAATGAAATTATCGAAGGGAAACATTAGAGCATGAAAACAAAAACATGATAGAAAATATGAAATCAAGGACCAAGAAACAAAGCTGATTTTAAGGATGAAATTTATATTAAAATGTAGAAACATGGGCTAATATTACTAGTCCTTAATATGAAAAATGTAAAATGTTTGGCAATAGTTTTGTAAAAATATTCAAATTTCTAAGGATTTTATATAGTTTCTACAAAATTTTGGCGATTTTTAAGGTAAAATAATTTTATTCTATGGAATTTGGGCAAATCGTTTTTAGAAAAAGGGGATATTTCCGAATGTTTTTTGGGGAAAAAACATGGAAAATTAGCCTAATAGCGAAATTTGACCCCTAAAATCATCTATGCCAAGAAATTAGTAAATTGTGTTGCTATTAGCCACCTACATAGATTATGGTTCTGCTTCCAATAAACTTTGCATTGACTTTGGTGCTCAAATGACATTCTATACGTATTTTGAAGCTTTCGACCAACTTTCAGAATAGGGTTGTGTTATCAAACTTGTGTTTCTCATGTTTTGAATACACTTTGCGAAAATATCAATCTTGTTTCTAACATCTCCAAGTGAACGATCCAGGTGTGTGGAATTAGCATGGTTCATGCAAATGGATTTGAACAATCTTTTGAAATACCAACTAATATGCGTAGATTGTAGCTGTTTAAGGCTGAAGGTCATAGTGTGGAAAGTATATTTAGTGTTGCGCAATCACCACAACTAGTATGGCTATGTTGGTTTCCATGTCCGTTTTCCTCCCTACCTTCCTAGATTTCAGTAAATAATTTGTGAGTTTTATGTATACAAGGGGGATAATTGGAAACACTTGGCAACATGAATCTCAGGTAGTCATGTTATTTCTTGACAGAAATGTTGTTTTGTTTTTTCTTCAAATTGTAAAAATTGCTTGCTTTTCAGTATTGTCTTCGTATACCACAATGCCAAAGAGTTGACATGGAAAGGCTCAAACCCACATTGAAAATGTGAACATTGTAGGCCCTAATGTAGTTAAGGGAGTTGAATATTGATGCTAACCTTTTAATGATCCAAAGTCCATTGGAACGCTGAAGCACCTTCAAAAATTTGTAGTGCAATGGAAGTCCCGCGTTGTCACATTTAACATGTTATCAGTCGAATATATCGATGATGTTTTAGATGATCTTGGGGATTCAGTTGATGTTAAAAATTTTCCAGCCGAAGTCTGTGAGATGCATTCCTTAAAACACTTGGTGTTAAAGAGGTGTTCAAGTATGATGTCGCTCCCAGATTCAACTGAGAACTAGACAAACCTACAACATATCGACTTGGGATGGTGCTTAACTTTGTATGGCCTCCTAGATTTAGTTGGGAACTAGAGAAATCTCCAATGTATTGACTTGGGATGGTTACAGGAGCATCCAGATTCAGTTGGGAACTGGATGAACCTTCAATATATCAACTTTCCCAAGTGCTCCGCTTTGCAGGGGCTCCCAGATTTAGCTCAGAACTCGACGAACCTCCAACGTATCTTTCCACAAACATTTTGGCAACTTCTCAATCAACTCCATGTCAAATAAGTTAATAAATTATTTTATATATATACATGTTTTTCTCAATAAAAATAAAAGAAATTTTTGGAGAAACAAGATGACAATGGTAGAGGCCTATGGCCTTCTCCTCACTTATATCCCAACTACTCCGAGCATAATGACACAATTCTGTTTTCAGATTAAAAAATGAGTATCTAGTAGTTTTCCTAAAAAATACAGTCTCCATGACTAATCTAAACAATTTTTTATATTTCTATCAAGCACTTATGTACAACTAATTGTATGAGATCAAAATCTATCCATATACAAAAACATAATATGATCATCCCATCTTTTTTGAGTATCTGTTCATTATACATGCCTATACAAAGTATGCAAAATCTTTGCAAAAGAAATGATATCAGAAAAAAAACTATTCATCAAAACATTTTAGATCTAACTATTCATATTTGGAGCAACAAAAAAATATCCACATACAAAAGCATAACATGATCATAAATTTTTGTCTGAGTATTTGTTCATTATACATGCCTATACAAAGTTTGTGCAAAAGAAATGATATAGAAAAATACTAGCCATTAAAACATTTTAGATTTAGCTTATTCATATTTGGAGCAAAGAGTTGTGAAAACATTCTAAGAAGACATCCTGAAAATACATCTAGGACCTTTTCAAATATCTTCCATGTACCTCTGTCCAATGTCAATCTAGCTTTGAAGAGGCGGTCTATTTCTTGATTCCTATCCCTATACACAACATGATTCCTATCCATCTACACAACATGATTGAAAGTTAGGAAATTATTCATGATTCCTATCCCTATACACATGATTGAAAGTTGGGGAATTATTTTATAATTAGATCCAAACTATGCTGGTCGAAAAAACCCAAAATATTCATATTCATCCTTCAACATCATGACTGAATTAGTAACTTTTTTCATAAGAAATTCATACCATGTATTATGATAGAGTGCTTCGTCTATGAATCAACCAAATATTTTGCATGCCTGGTGAGTGAATCCCAAACGGTTCTACTATGTATCATGCAACATATAGAAATTTAACGGTTGTATGTTTCCTAAGATCACAACAACTCCATGGACATAAGTGCCACCACTCTCCATTGCCAAGCAGTAAGTATCCCTGTAATGACTGAAAGTATTTTCCTCATACAGTACCATGTCTGAGCCACCCTTGAAATGGAATGCAAATTCTGGGAACCTAATATTTCCCACAATAGATACATTGTAACACAATCCAAAGCCATGATCAACTTCAAAATCAAAAGCTCTTCCGTGTCCAATCTTATAAACAAAATCATCTTCAATATGCTTATAGATTGGTTCAAGAAAGGAATTGATAGAACAACCCAAATCTATTATGGTTCCACCATTGTCTCCGCTCTCAAATGTCGAGTAAGTGGATCACATTGTCAAGCGTTTTCCAACAATACTCACCCCTTCGGGACCAAAGAAATAGTTTTTAGAGTAAATCGAATGTACCATGGGGTTGATAGAAAAGGGAGTGTAAATCAAAGGAATATCCTTTGGGACCGCCTTGTCACCAAGCAATAAGCACTATCTTGTTGCTCTTAATTTGAGAGTCCAGGCAATCTGCAAATCTACCACCATAATAATGACGCAACTGGGAAGGCATAGACAATGCTCCTCTATTAAATCCTGTAATACCAGCATAATTTTTTGTCCCCCTCTGTCTTCCAATGGAAAAGTAAAGGTCTCACTCAATAGACGTCTGATCATGTTTCTGGTGCCATATGAGATTGAACACTCTGTACAAGTCCGTCAGCGCTTCTGCATGTTTATGCACTCACTCTCTAGCAATTCTTTGCACTTTCTATCAGAACACTTTACATGCACAAAAAAGGATGACCTTTTTCGATAAAAGTGGTTCCTTAAGACGTTGTTGCTCTTGTTACAATCACTTTTATAATTTCTGGTGCAGGGTACCCACACCAGATCATTACCTATGTCCATGAAGAGCCACATATTGTGCAGGAGTACCCACTGATAATATGATGTAATACTCGAGGATGTCACCGGGAAAGAAAATAGGCTCCCGCAGGGTGATCTACGTTCTATACTTGCTCTTCAGCTTCATGTGAAGGCTCATGGATATTGCATTAATCTTATGCTCATCTGTTGAGACAATATTGCAGAGAGTTCATTAATCTTATACTCATTCTATTGAGACAATATTGCAGAGAGTTGCATCGAGAGGCTAATCAAGAGAAACAACTTCAACTTGGAAGTCACCATGTTGTGAATACTGAAGGAAAGCAATCATGGCAGAATGGGATTGAAGTGGACGTTATTAATTCTGATGGAAAGCAATCAAGGCAGAATAGGATTGAAGTGGTTATTGCATACAACTTGAGAATGTGTTGGAATGATGGGACTACAATGGTTCCACGTACAGTTGAAAGGGGCTCGATGGAGCAATGACAAAAATTGGGCCCAACTGTACCTCCTATTTGGTTTGAGGCAAAATTCTAGACACAAGACTCATACCGGACACTGGAAACAACATATTGTTGGGAAAAAACCATGGGAGACCCATCATTCAGAGCTTGGCCTTCAGAGACGTAGGTGAAGAAGGCTAGTTCTGCAAATTTTCCATTATATTCTTCCATGGCCTCCACTACAGGGTGCTGCCGCCTTCAGAGACATAGGTGAAGAAGGCTAAGGTTGTGGATGTCAGTGCTATCCAAGCACTTCCATAACAATCTCAAATGTTTCAAGCGATTCTACAACAATCTCGAGCATTCCAAGCCATATACACCCTGGCATATGATTTCAAAATATATTGACACATGGCTTTCTTCCATAAATTCTCGACAGATGACAAAATTAGCAAGGAAACTCTCCCTTAAAAAAATGCCTTCCACATAAAAATATATAATAATATATTTGAATAACCAAAAATTTAAAAGTTAACATTTTCCTAAATATTCAAAACACAAAGGGTTTTATACTGGAAAGGATTACGATTAAATATAGAATATAAAACTAACTTGTCACTGGGAGAATGTACCTGAAGTATTTCCTTTTAGAATTGTAGGTAAGAAAGTACTTTCACTTGTATTGTTAAAAAAATTTGTCCTTTTATGCCTCGTGCTTTATTATGCTTTTGGACACTATTGTGTCAACGTCTTATACATTTTTGGAAAGAGTTGTATACATTGATGTGGGATTTACTTATTTTTTATTGTAATATTGATAAAGAGGATGAAGGATGGAGATTGAAGTGTTTACTTCAATAATAAATGTATATATTTTATGGTTGTTTTTGTTTTTAATATTATCAAAGATTTTAGTTATTTTATATATTAAAATAATTAGTCTTATTTATTTTTGTTAGATATTTAATCTTTGGGATTGCATTATCTATGTAAATATGATTGTGAATATAAAAAATTATAGGTAATAGGAAAAGTCAAATGAAAGATGAATACCAACTCTAATATATTTATAGAAATGATAATGCAATAGATAAGATAAGTGTGGACTTATAATTTTGTTCTACTTAGCCTACCAGTGGTATTAGAGCGTTAATTCCATGAGCTTTTTATTTTGGACATTGTTTTTTTTAGGGAGAATCGGCTATATGAATTTTCACGAATCAATATTTTTTGTTGTTCAAAATCCATTTCTGAATGCGAGCATGCTGAAAAACCTTTGAAACACTTGGATTATACATAAACAATCACTCAAATCTACAGAGCTAACAATTTCTCATCAGATTTCGAGTAAATATTCCCAGAAAAATCCCTGTAAAACATTTTCTTTTCTTTCCTCCCTTCCGCGTGAAGAAAACATCAATTTTTGCAGTTTTTGCAATTTGCCAGTTTGTCTCCTCAATCTACTAGAATCATCCAAGTCATGGGTTTTCTCTGTGCTCTCGCCAGAACGTGCTAGGTTTTTTCCAATCTCTTGTTTCTCCATTGAGCTTCGGGTTTGTTCTCTTCACATTACTCCCATTCCTGTGCGCCAATATGATCTATCCCGATGCTTGCCTAGCTCTCCACAAACGATTTCAGTGAGAGATCGCGCAAATATGAATGAAATCTTCGTTGGTTTTTCCTGTTCCTGGGTGCAGTTTGCGAGTAAAAGTTATTTTGACATTTCCACCTTGCACTCCACTATTTGCGTCCACGAGTGTGAATACCTGGACATTATGTTGGCATGTTTATCAGGCAGGTGTGCTTGTCATTGATGGAAAGATCAGAGTATGCAGCGATGGAAAAACATGGACAACGTAAGCTCATAAGAGATAGTGCAGAGGTGCACGAAGAGTGCAAGAGTGTGCTTGTTTATTTGATGGCAAACCGGTAGGAAAGGAAGAACAACAATGATCGAAAAGCTGAAAAGATGATCTGACTCCATTTCGGAGTATCGGATACCGGGATTTCGAATACTGGGAGATTGAGAAGTCAAGAGTTGAGACTCTTCAACACAGGAGTCCCAGAGTTGTGAAATCTGGAATCCCGAAATCCCGAAAGAGGCACATCAACAAAGAATTTCACATACCAGGTGTAAACTCCATTTCAGAGTTTCGGATATTGGGAAATTGAGAAGTCAAGAATTAAGACTCTTCAACATAGGAGTCACGGAGTTGCGAAATCTGAAATCCTGAAATCCCGAAAGAGGCACATCAACAAGAGTTTTGCAGACCGAGAAATAACTCCATTTTGGAGTTTCGGGTACCGGGAGTTGGAAGAGTCAAGACTCTTCATCATCAGGAGTCCCGGAATCGCGAAATGCGAAATGCCAAAATCCCGAAAGAAGGAGGACAATTTCGCATACCGAGAGTTGGGGATGTCAAGAAATCTTACTACAGGAGTCCCGAAGTCGCGAAACCCGAAATCGCGATATGCGAAATCACGAAGTGATCTGGGCCGACAGTTCCAGGAGGTGAATGTGGCAGACCATGTCAGAAAGGACAGGTGGAAGACAATGACACGTGGCATGATCAGACAACGAAAAGTGTCAAGTTGATTTGGCATTTTAGGCCACTGGAAATCACAATTCTGAGTGACATGTGGCAACCACTCGGGTCACGACATGTCATCGAGTGACGCAAGACTGACCTCACTCCGGGAGTTTTTGCTTCGAGAGTTTTAACTCCATCACTCCCCTAAAGTCCCGAAGGATGAAGTCCTAGGGTAGAGGATAGCCGCCCGATCACCACAGATTGTGGACCGTTGATCTGGAGATCGAAGAGCTGTAGAGAAGAGCTCGAACCGGCAAGCTCCATTTCGGAGTTTCGGGGATCGAGACATGGAGTGTAAAGAAATCTTCACATCAAGGATGTCGAAATGCCAAATTGCGAAATCATGAAAGTGCTTTATGGATAAGCGCTCAGATATCGATGGTGGTCACATCGTCGAAGAGTTGTATAGAAAAGATTGAAGCGGCAAGCTCCATTTTGGAGTTTCAGAGATCGCGACTTGGAGAGTCGAGATGCCTCACAACAGGATTGCCGAATTGTCGAAATGACGAAATGCGAAACACGTTTTGGCTCAGCCTGTGGTCACAACCATTGGTCACATCAGCGGAAGATGAAGGAAGGAGTTAGTGTAACCAAGCTCCATTTTGGGGTTCACGACTTGGATTGTAGAGACACTTGATCACACGAATGTCGAATTGCTGAATGCCGAAACGACGAAATGAACGTAAGATTCAATGAAGTCAATTCAACGGTGCAAATGAATTTGAATAAGATGGGAGGACTATTGTTGCACTTCAGAATGTAACTGCTAGAAACGACTGATAGTTTCTACCAGAGGACTTGAAGAGACTTTTGAGTGATTGCCAGAGAAGCTGAAGAGTCTCAAGGAATCTGCCAGTGTAATGAAGATTGTTCATAGAGGCAATTGACAGACAGATCTAACTGCCAGAGAAGCTGAAGAGTTGTGATGATGATCAGGCAGAGCACTTGACATGGACAGATTATGCAGAAGCATGGTGAGAGAGCATGCAGAAGGTGCACAAAGACTATAAGTATGTTGTACAGAGAAGAGATGAGGGTTGTTGTTGTTGAGAGTGATTCAGGTGTGTAGAAGAAATTAGAGTGTAGCAGCTGAAACACACAAACGAGGAATGGTGCATTGAAGCAGAGTGCAGGAGATGAAATGCACAGAAGAGGAATGGTACATTGAATGTACATGGCACACAGAGCAGGAATGGAAGAAGAACATAAAGCATAAGAGGAATGTGCAGAAAACACTGATGCAGACAGAGCAAGGCAGTGTAGCAGAACAATGATGAGACCGGTAAGCCATTGAAGAACTTTATATCACTGTAATAAGTCATAATAGCAAAGATTTATATTTCAGGGTGTTAGGGAGGTGCTAGGGAGGACTGTTGTCCTTAGAGGTTCAAGTGGGTGCTTGAACACAGGGAGTTGTAGCTTCCATCTGGTTGCAGCTAGAGAAACCAGGGTGGCAGGGTGGTGCAAGGGAGAATTGTTGTTCTCTGTTATATAGGTTGGTGCCTATGTGACTGGAAGTTGGTGCTTCCATCCAGTAGGTGTTGGAACACTTGGGGAGTTGGTGCTTCCTTCTAGTTGATGCTAGAGAAACCAGGGAGTTGGTGCTTCCTTCTAGTTGGTGCTAGAGAAACCAGGGAGTTGGTGCTATAGAAACCAGAGAGTTGGTGCTCTCAGCAAGTTGCATCTTGCAAAACATAGTTTGTAGCCTCACAATGAGTTGGAGCTCATATGTATGATAATGTAGAGAGTGTAAAGATTACTTATCATATAAAGAAGAAGAGGTTTTTACCCTTTATGGGTTTCCTCAGGAAATATCTATCTCTGTGTATCTCATATGTGTGATTGATGCTGAATGATTCTATTGTTTACTTCCCTGCATTATTGTGATCATCATTGAGAGTTCTGTAATGAATTTAAAATGAGCATAATTGTTTAAGCACAATAGCAACTGATTCACCCCCCCTCTCAGTTGCCTAACACATTAACGTGTAGAGGCGATCGAGGGTTTGTTTTTATGCTCTCTATCCCCAGCCATGGCCTCCAGAAAGGCCATTTGATCCATGGGTAGCATCCCTGCTACGTGTTGGCGCCCACATGTTCGCTCACAATGGGACTTTGTGCGCGATTTATAGAGTTCCTGTTTTTCATGTATGGCGCTTGAGTTGTATGCATGAGCTGTCTGTGTGGATGAAGAATACTGTGTATGCGTAAGTTGTATGTGTGGATGAATACTGGGTGCGAAACTAGGGTTTCAATGTCTAGGGTTTGAAATATTTACAATATTTTTTCTCCATGTAGTGAGTATAATGGTCGGTCTATCAAGAATATATCCTAGCATATATTCTGGGTTGCATGCACATTCAACAAGTCCCCTCAATATCCGATCACGATAACCTTTATTGCCTTATATTTTGAACATTACAACATACAATGTACTAACAAATTCCCTTGCTTGAGAAACATCTAATGACTCTGCAAGACTAAGAACGACAACAAAGTCTTCATCCTCTTCAAAGAATGGTTGATTGAATACCCTAACTAGAATGGCCTCTTCATTTTGAGTGGAACTGATACAACATCTAATCCATTTCAAACCTCCAGTCAATTATGAAGAAGGAATATTTTTTGGTTGAAGAGGCAAGCGTAGAATCTATTTCCAACCTCCAGGCAATTATGAAGAAGGAATAAATGAGGCCCTCAATAGGTTGTTGGTTGAAGAGGTAAGTGTAGAGATGAAGATAATTCTATGACCTATAAAAACCAAATTCAAGGAGATTTCATCTTTCAATAAGAAATGAAAGGATGCCCGTGAGAGATCCAATCTTCATTGTCCTTGTTGCGGAAAGAATGGGTCACATGAAGTGATCGACTGCAGAGTTCCATGGGAGAATGTCAAAGAATACCTACAGTCATGAGAGAATTTCAAAGAAGACAGAGGTAAAACTTCAAAACTAGAGAAAGGTGAAGAACCTTCTCAGTATGTTGTTTCCCATTGGAGTATAGGAGTAACTAAAGACTTGTTTAACACTTCATTTTCTTCTTGGAGAGATGCATGGATTCTTGACACAGGTGCAACCTCCCACATGACATTTCGAAGAGACTTCTTCGAAGACTTCGATGAAAATGTAGATGGCATAATGTATTTTGCAGGTAGATCAAGTCTTAAACCTTTGGGAATGGGAACCATGAGGCTTAAGTTGCATGGACTCTCAGATCTTCTTTTGCATAATGCACTCTATCTTCTTGAGTTGCAAAGGAACTCGTTGTCCCTTGTACACATCTGACAACAAGGCCACAATGTTCATATGTTCGATGGAAAAGTTGAAATAAGGAAGGATTATGACAACATGGTTGTCATGACTGGAATGGAAAATGGAAGACTATCTAAGTTGAAAGGTACATTTTCCCATACACAAAATGTTGCATACCTCTCTTATCAAGATGAATGTATATTGCTATATAGACTTTTGTGGCATACTAGATTTGGCCATATTAATTATGCCAATCTCTGTTTGTTAAGAAAGAATGGTTTTTCTAGTTTACCTACTATTCTCAGGAAACTTAAGCAATGTAATGCTTGTATCCTTGGAAACCATAACAAACTTGTCATTTCATGATTCTACTTCCATAGCATGTAGAAAACTTGAACTGATTCATTCTTATTTGTGTGTCCCTATGCATGTTCCTTCTGCAATTGGAAATAGATACATCATGACTTTTATTGATGATTACACCAGGATGTGTTGGTGTACTTGTTGAAAGAAAAATCACAAGATTTTGAAATTTTTAAAAATTTTCATGTATGGATTCAAAATGAAGCTCAGTCTCGTAATGACTCTCTTCACACTGATAATGGAAGACAATATACATCTAACGAATTTGAAATCCACCTTTTCCAACATGGGATCAAATATTAAACCACAGTTCCATACAATCCTGAACAGAATGGTGTAGCTCAAAGAATGAACATGACTCTCCTAAATATGGTTCATTCCATGATGTTTTTCAAGAATGTAAAATTAATGTTTTGGGTTGATGCTATTCTACATGAAGCTTATGTGAAAAACAAGTGTCTATTTCATTCTCTTGAAAACAAGACTCTACATGAAATGTGGTATGACCACATTCCTTCGGTGAGGCATCTCAAGGTATTTGGTTCCACCTGCTATGTAGTGATTCCTAAGGAGAAAAGAAGCAAGCTTGATGTAAGGAGTAGGAAGTGAATCTTCTTGGAGTACTCAAATACAACCAAGGCATATCATCTTTACGACGAGGAAAAAAATAAGTTCATCTTTTCCAGAGATGTAATATTTATTGAATCCTCCAAGAATGACAAAACTGTTAAGAGGCAGCCTGATCATCTAGAGAGATTCACTCGTGTAAACAGATATCATGAATTTGATAGCAAGATTCCAAATCTTGAAGGGGGGATCCCTATCTGGGGTCAATATATGGAATCTCATTTTTCTTTTACAACACCATCTTCCCCTATTGAAGAAGTTCCATCCACTTCATCAGAACTTGAAGTTCATTTGGATGATTTGATTGAGAGGATCCAAAATCCGAGTCTTGATGAGAATTCAACACCATCTCAATCAACTAAGAAACCTGGATTATCTTAGAAAGATCTACCAAAATGGCTCACAAAATCACTTGAAAGTGTTCATCCTGATGAGATCGGAAAGATAGGAACTAGAAGTTCCTTAAGACAAGATGGAGGTGATGTAGATAATTCAAACTCATGTGATGTAGATGACACATATGCTTCACATGATTTTGATTTGAATTTATCTACTAACTTTGAACCAACTTATTTTAAAGAAGCCACTTTTCATGGTGAGTGGAATGAAGCCATGCAAAAGGAATATGATGCTCTCATTAAGAATGGGACATGGAAGTTGGTGGATCCTTCATTCATAACCAAACCAATTGGTTGCAAGTGGTTATTCAAGAACACGTACAAATCAGATGCCTCACTTGAAAAGCATAAAGAAAGGCTTGTGGAAAAAGGATTTGCACAGAAAGAAGGTGTTGATTACGCGGAGACTTTTTTCCCCATAGGGAAATGTGCTACCATCCGTACTCTATTTTCCATGGAAGCACATAATAGATGGGAAATTCATCATATGGATGCAAAGACTGTTTTCTTGAATGAAGACTTGAAAGAGAATGTTTTCATGTCTCATCTAGACGGATTGTTGTGAAGGGAAAAGAACAGAAAGTATGCAAACTCATCAAATCCTTATATGGCGTGAAACAAGCACCATGAGCATGGTGTGGAAAATTAACCGAGCATCTTCTGAAATTGAATTTCAAGTATTTCAATCTTGACGATGCAACTTTGTTTGTTAAGAAAGTTGGAAAAATTGTTGGATATCTTGTAGTATATGTAGATGATCTGTTGATAACAGGGAACAATGAAAGCTACATTGCATCCATAAAGAAAGAGTTGAAGAAAGGATTTGAGATGACAGATTTGGGACATCTTCACTACTATTTGGGAATTGAGGTGATTCCAAATCCAAAGTACATATTCATCTCCCATAAGAAGTACATTGGAGAACTATTGAACAAGTTTGGCATGACTGACTGTAATCGTCTTTCTACTCCAATGGAACATAATTTGAAACTCACATCAAAATAAGGGAATGAATTTGAGGATGCAACCAAGTACAGACAACTTGTGAGAATTATTATCTATCTTACTACCACCAGATCAAACATTTCATTTGTCATTGGGATTCTTTCCAGGTTTATGCAAAAGCCTTGTGAAGGACACCGATTTGCTGCGAAAAGAGTTCTAAAATACTTGAAGGGAAATAAATATTTTGGACTCAGGTACTGTAAGGTGGATGACTTCAACCTGATCAAATATTTTGATTCAAACTTTGTTGGGGATAAGGAAAATGGAGTGTCAACTTTAGGTGATCTCATGAGTTGGATAAACAACAATCTCTCGGAGATCACACAAACAGTCAGTTCCAGTAGATTCCACAATACAGGAATAATATGTGGCAACTACATAATTAATGAAAGATATTGTATGGCTCAAGAAAATACTTGAATATTTGGAGGAGAAATAAGTGAAATCATCTCCTCTTCTAGTTGACAATACTTCTACAATAAAGTTGGCCAAGAATCCCATATTCCACGATCGAACTAAGCATATCAACACAAAGTATCACCTAATTCAATATCATGTAATGATCCATATTGGATCATTATATTGTTTTTCATCTATCTCGATCCTTTCAGAGTGGAAAAAATGGGAGAAATCAGCTTGGAGGGCCAATTTAGTGGCAGGTCCCAGTTTGGAAAATTGGGGTCTGAATCCTTCTAGGGCCATTTTGAGGAATCAAATGGTATTTTTGTTGAATTTTTAATGAATGCTCAAGAACATGTAGTTTCTTTTCAATTTAGCATGGACTTGAACCATAAACAATGCATCAATACAATATACAATAGCTGCAGTAACCAAGATCACAAGAAGAATAACCATGCACAAGACACAATAAGTTATCTTGGGAAAACCCTTCTCAAACAAGGGAAAAACCCAACAATCCTTTGCAATAGAGTCAAGAGAAGATCACCCTTTCACCAAAAACCCTAGTGCACACAAGAGAGTGCTCTATGACCAAGAAATCTTACACGTAAGATAAGTGCCAACTTCAGCCCTGCAAGTAGGCGTTGGGAGAATGAAACATGAATGAGTGAGTGATCCATAATGGGGATCTAGCTCTCCAATAAACACATGACTTAACACAACAATAGGTGTTTTTATTGGCACAATAGGGACGACTTGTATAACTCAATAATATAATTAATCTTTTACACAATATTAATTATCTCTACATGGTGGGGCCGACTTGTACCCTTCACAATAGAAAATTAGGGTTTCACAATAATCTTACTCTTAGACAATATAGCAAGGGATCCATACATCCTCTAGTGCTCTGCCACTAGGGACAAGTCCTCATGTGCTCAATCACAGGGACATCACTCTCAACAGATTTACTCAACTAAATTCATAGGAGTACTGTCTGGAGAGCCATCTCAAGTCGACTCAACTAAGTCCATAGGAGTCTGACAGGAGACCATCTCAAGTCATATTAAATTATTCAAGAGGAGCACAACACAAGAACATACATGTCATCTCAACTCAGTCCAGAGGAGTATGACTCACCCATCACATGGGAATCCTCACATATCATCTCAACTCAGTCCAGAGGAGTATGATCTGGAGAATGTATCGTGAAGCTGCAATCATCAACACTCCCTCTCAGCTAGGGAGACATTCTACACCAGGCCAAGTCTCTCATGGAAGTATTCGAAATTTTTCCTAGCAAGCGGTTTGGTGAAGACATCTGCAACATGCTCGTGTGTAGAAAGGTACTGCATGTGTATTTCTTTCCTCTACACCATATATTTGATGTAATAGTATTTGATGTCAATGTATTTCGATTTATCGTGAAACACATGATTCTCAGAGAGCTTCACACAACTCTGGTTATCTCAATGGATAATGGTGGAATTCATCTCATGTTCAAATAATTCTACAAGGATCTTGCGAAGCCACACTGCTTCACAGACTGCCACACATAATGCAATGTACTATGCTTCTACAGTACTCAAAGCTACATAAATCTGTTTCCTGTTGCACCAGGAAACCATGGTAGATCCATAAGTAAAACAACAATTGGAGGTGCTCTTTTGGTCCACTGCGCTCCCTGCCCAATCTGAATCTGCATATCCCTGCAATCTCATGTCTACACTGGAGGCATATCTCAGTCCATAACCAACTGTGCCTTGTAAATATATCAACACATGCTTCATTGTTATCCAGCGTGTCTGTCTCGATTGACTCATAAAATTACCGAGTACATTCAATGCATAACATATATCAGGTTTGGTGTTAACCATATACATCAATGATCTAATCAATAGTCTGTAAAGATGTGGATCAATCTCACCTGAATTAGAAGAAGTCTCACTCATTTTCTTTAGATCCATCACCATCGGTGTAGGCATGGGCTTGCAGTTTGTCATCCCGAATTTCTTCAATATCTCCACTGTGTATTTCCCTCGACTCAGGAGAATCTCATTAGTCCTCTACCACACTTCTAGTCCCAAGAAGTAGTGCATCATACCAAGATCCTTAATCTCGAATTCAAAAGCCAATGCATGCTTGCATTCAACAATAAGCTTTCTGAACCGGTGAGGAATAAGTCATCAACATATAGGACCAAAATCAGACAGTCATTGCCAAAAGTGTTGTAGTATAGGTTGGGATCAACAACACTCTTTTTGAAGCCTAAACTCATCAAGTATCCATCAATCTTCTCATACCAAGCACGAGGTGCCTGCTTTAGTCCATAAAGGGATTTCTTCAATCTGCAGACATGATAATCATTCTCATGTATCACAAATCCATATGGATACTCGATGTAAACTTCTTCCTCAATTTCTCCATTGAGAAAGGTTGTCTTCACATCCATATGATGTAGTCTCCAACCCATGGATGCGGCAAGAGCAATAATCATACAGATGGAAGTGTAGCGAGAAACATGAGAAAATGTCTCCTCATAATCTATTCCCTCCACCCGAGGGAATCCTCTATCCACAAATATCTCTTTGTAGTTCTCGACACTTCCATCAACTACATGTTTGATCTTATAGATGCACTTGGAAGTCACTACAGACTTCCCTTTCAAACTCGGAACAATATCCCACACATCATTCTTCATGATGGATTGATACTCTTCGGTCATGGCATCTTGCCAAACCTGTTGACTTGCTGTTTATCCATGACAAGAAGGCTCAGTATCAATGATGTGGCTCATAGCTCGAAAATATCTATGGTCTCTTTATCTCTCGGAATGTACCACGAGGAGTTGCATTTCCCTCTGCCTCCTGCAGAGTCTGTCAATCCCATGTAGACCTCTTCTGGCCTACTACAATGTCTTTGGGAACATCGGCTGGAGCTACAGGATCAACTGGATTAATTGGATTAGTAACTGTCTCCCTTTGAACTGTTGAAGGGGGAGGAGGTACTATCTCTTCTTTCTTCTCGCTATCAATCTCCATGCGAGATTCTCTAGATCTTCAGAAGGCTATCTCTTCCTCAAAGGTGACATCTTTGCTAACCTCGATTTGTCTCAGACCAAGAATGTATATCAGATATGCCTTCAAAGATTCATTGTACCCCACAAATTCTGCTAGATCTACTTTCTTCTCAAATAGTTTGACTCCCTTTAAGTCAAGTGACTCCCTCTGAAGTCTGAAGGATAAAAATTTTTCGTGGAGGAAATTGTGACATCATCATTTTCCTGTGTTTCTATCCTAGAGACATCCCATACCTTCTCGGGTCCTTTACTGCCTCTACAATATTTTACTAAGCAAGGAGAAATATGGGCTCCCGTACCAAGGATCATGGCCCTTCAATAATGAAATAAGAAATCTAGCCTCCCATACTAGGATAATGACCAAGATGGCCTCCCGTAGGGATAACAACAAAAAATGGCCTCTTGTACTAGGGATAATAACCAACCAAGAAAGAATTGGACTCCCGTACTAGGGATAATGGTCCAAGTCATGAGGGTTCCCACACCAGGGATAATACCCTTCATTTTCAAATGCAAGCTACTACAAAGTAATGATGAAATCAAATAAGGAATGTAGTACACAACTTACCTTAGTTTACAATCATGCTCAATCTTGCTTTTGGTCCTCCTGAGTGCAATCTGCCCATAAACGATCAAATTGAGGTAAATCTACTCTTCCACTGATAATTTGAATGAATGGTTCCCAATGGCTTGGAAGAGAATTCAGAGTAATCATGACAAGCTCTCTGTCTGTTATGGTTTCTCCAATAGCACCTAACTGATCTCCGATCTCTAAAATTTTCATGAAGAAGGTAGTAGTGGTTTCATCTTTTGTCATCTTGAGATTTTGAAGTTGGTGTTTCAATGTAAGAGCTCTGTTAGTGTTGTTTCTCTCAAACATCTCCTTCAACACATCATACATTAGATAAGTTGTCTTCAAGGTAAAAATATGAGGTAGTAGATGATCTCTTACTGAGTAGATGATTATCTTCCTAGCTTTGACATCATCTGTCTTCCATTAATCCTTCTGTTCATTAGTAGCTGTTGCTGGTGGAGTTCCTTATATCAATCTCAATAGGTCACTCTCTTCTAGAGTGATGCGTAATCTTGACTTCCATGAGATGAAGTTGCTTGATCCATCAAGCCTATCTTACACCATAGTTTTGTTTCTCATGGCTTGCGGATTCTTCACAAACCCTAACGGCTAGGCTAGAAACCCTAGTTTCAGAAACATGACGGCTAGGATAGGCTAGAAACCCTAAGTTTCATTGGACTTATGACTGGCAACAATAAGCCTTGGAGATTCAAAATAACCCCAGTGAGCTGAAAAATTCCTCAATGACATGCATAAACCCTAGAGGCCGAAATCTGCAGAAACCCTAGAAACCCTAGGGTCGAAAAGCCAAACTTCTTCAATTTTCGATCTAAGAGTTGCAGGTGATGCGCTGGACTAGGCCGTACCTGTATGTGAAAAAATTAGGCCCAATGTTCCAAGGGAAGGTGCTAAAACTAGCTTGTAAGGGAAAAGGGTAAGGGTCGTTTTTGCAATTGCAACAAGAAGGTGACGACTAGCTTGAAAGTGTTGGAGTAGCTTGTGCAATGGCTCTTCAGGAACACTGTTATGATACCATGTTGAATTTTTAATGAATTCTCAAGCACATTTAGTTTTCATGAACTTGAACCATAAACAATGCAACAATACAATATAAATAGCTACAATAACCAAGATCACAAGAAGAATAACCATGCACAAGACACAAGAAGTTATCCTGGGAAAACCCTTTTCAAACAAGGGAAAAACACAACAATCCTTTGCTATAGAGTCAAGAGAATATCACCCTTTCACCACAAACCCTAGTGAACATAAGATGGTTCTTTATGACCAAGAAAGCTTGCGCCTAAGATAAGTGCGCACTTTATCCCTACAAGTAGGCGTTGAGAGAATGCAACACGAATGAGTGAGTGATCCACAATGGGGATCTAGATCTCCAATAAATACATGAGTTAAAACAATAATAGGTGTGTCTATTGGCACAATATGACCGACTTGTACAACTCAAATAATATAATCAATATTTTACACAATATTAATTATATTTACATGGTGGGGCTGCCTTATACCCTTCACAATACAAAATTAGGGTTTGCCAATAATCTTACTCTTAGACAATATAGCAAGGGATCCATACATCCTCTAGTGCTCTGCCACTAGGGACAAGTCCACATGTGCTCAACCATAGGGACATCACTCTCATCAGATTAATTCAACTAAATCCATCGGAGTACTATCTGGAGAGCCATCTCAAGTCGACTCAACTAAGTCCATAGGAGTCCGACATGATACCATCTCAAGTTTTCTCAACTCAGTCTAGAGGAGCACGACACGAGACCACGCACATTATCTCAACTCAGTCCAGAGGATTATGACTCACCCATCACATGGGTGTCCTCACAGATCATCTCAACTCAGTCCAGAGGAGTACGATCCAGAGAATGTCTCATGAAGATGAAATCATCAACAATCTTTTGGAGTTAAAACTTTCCTAGCAGAGCTTGGACCGTGTGACACTATTATACACATCGATACCTTTCCAATGGTGCAAAAATCACATCAATCAGAGTTCATATGCAAAAGTTATGCCTCCCGCAAGTTCACCTACCGTGTTGACCACCATGGTACGAGAGGATTCCATGTCGGGCCCCGTTACTCATGTATACGGGGCTAGCCATGTATGTAATTTCAAGAAGATCATAGAATGTCCAAAACCCTATTACAATTGAGGGTCGAGGAAGTAAAAAACCTAGCCCTAGATGGCTATTGAGTTATGTTAAATACCGAGTTACTAGGAGGAGAAGGGGTTCCATTCTATTGCATCGTATCTTGTTCCATATTTGAGCAGAACTTTTGAGAGTGGTATTCTATGAGAATAATAGAGGAAGAGAGATTTTGTAGCATCCATACAGGCCATAAGTCAAAGACAACTCTTGCAGAGAGTGCCTCTTTCTTTGTACTTGCATCGTTTCTATACCAGAGAAAAGAGAGTAGAGCAACCTCACCTTCTAGCTAGGTTTTCTCTCGTATTGGGTTTGCTAGGTCATATCTTGTGTATTTGTGGATGGTGTGAATGTATTTTACTGTTCTCTATTTTCCGCATTTTATCTATTTCATGCATAAGCAAAAAATCAATAAGTAAATATTCTGGAAATCTAAAGGAAAATTAACCTTAATAGTAAATATTTTAGTATTTTATTAGATATGTTGCGACGAGTTGTTCCAATGGAATATCCACGATAGTTTACAAATCATGTACAAGCCACAACTATTCACTTGAGACATTGTTAAGCAAATGACCAAATTGTGGACATCTTCACCAAAGTGCTTGGAAGAAAAAAATTGAAAAGTACAGAATGATGTTTGGACTCACAAACACCCATTCAGATTAAGGGGAGGATGTTAGACACATAATCCTTGGGATTGTGTTACCTATGTAAATATGAAGTCATAGGTAATAGGAAGAGTCACACAAAAGGCAAATACCAACCATCACTCATAAATGTATTTATAGAATTTTATGATAATGTCTTAGATAACTGTGGAGTTACTGACCCCTAACTAACCTCACAATTTTGAATTTTTGTACATATGATATTGTAAAAAAAGTTAGAATATAACTTTCAATTTATAAATTTTATAAGTTAAAAAATTATTTATAAATCATTTTATTTTTATAAAAGTATTCTATGAAATATATATATATATATATATATATATAAAATTTTGTGGACTAACATCCATTGGATGTAGCTTGGGTGGTTGGGAGAAATGGTTGTTATCCTCTCCACCTAGGTTCAATTCCTTGTAAGTGACATGTGATGCTCTTAAATGGGTATATATGATGATGGACTAAAAGAAGGAAAACTTTAAACATTAAATATTGAGATTCTAAGTAGTAAGTATTAAAGTGCCCAAAATACTATATGCAAAATATAATAAATAGATCAAATTGTATTTCTTATGATTGGTTTGATTAAGTTTAAAAAACTAAAATCTCTTTCAAATATTTTTACAAGATTTTTTGAAATTGTGAATGTTAATAACTACTAGCACAATCGACTCGTGGTTGGAGAACGTCGAAAGGTATCGCGGCGATGGCTTCACATGGGTTCCATCTAGAATAAGAGTCGTGACTGAGCCGACTCCAACACTGAGCGCACATAAACAACACGACAAAAAGTACCCCATGCGCGCCCAAGGTATGGTATGATTTGAGTGCATTATGGATTATGCGAGGTGAATATTAAACGTCCGGGCAGGTTGTGGCATCAAACGACCTTTCAGATATCAGAAATGAATGACTGCCACTAAAATGAAACATGTGTACAATGTTTCTTAATGATATAAACGTGGCTTGTATATATATTAATCCTCCTTAATCATTTGAACATGGCAATTATATATATTTACATTAAATTTAGAATGTGATTAGGTAAATGTAAAAAAATAAACATGTTAACGGATGCCTTCATAAATGCAAGGAAGTTATGAACAATAAATCTGACGCATTGATTTTGGAGGATGACTAAGAATATGCCAAAATCTTCAATGCTTAGCCATCAGATTAGAATTTAAGATTAAAAGATCATTAATTGTGCCCATTATCAATAGGTGTACACCTTTCAACGTAAAAATTTAAATAATATAAATCCAAATTCTATTATCAAATTAAATCTATTAACCAAGATATTACTAAACTTTAATGTGATGTAAATCTAATTTCTTAAAGTAAATTTTCAATTAATGTAATATTATAAAGTTAATAAATATATTATCTTATATTATATTGATAATTTTTCAATAAATATAAATTAAAAAATAATAAAAATAAAATTCATAAATTATTAATTTATGTAAATATAAATTAAAAAATAATAAAAATATTCTAACGTTATATATCCATTTCTATATCTATACCTGTCTTTATATTTATATGAATTGCACTTTGTTGCCTATATACTTTGTGACTATATGTGAACTTTTTATTTTTGGCATTTTCAAATTTACTTTATTATAGTTTTCACCTCGAGAATAACTATGTTTGAAACTTGGTGTGAACTTTTTATTTTGGCATTTTCAAATTTACTTTATTATAGTTTTCACCTCGAGAATAACTATGTTCTAGGGATGATAATCTATTTCAAAGTTCAAATAAATAATTAATTTAATGATTTTAATTGTTGAAGTGATTTATTTTTTAAAAGATGTGAAAAAAAATTTAAAATCTTTAAAATAAAATTAAAATTTAATTATAATGAAATTAGGGAGTCTAAAAGGGTTAGATTTAATGGTGAAAAATGAAGAGTTTTTTAACTATTGGGCAAAGTTCAATTCTCGTGAGGGCCTAATCTAGAGCCATGGGGGTACCTTGAGGCAGAGATATATTAAATAATATCGTGACCCATACACACATAATTGGATCAAAGCCCACCCCCATGTCCTCCAAATTTTAAGTCAATTCTCGCTAGCTCAATCAGTTAAGGTGTAGGTTTTGTTGGCTAGGCGACTCGAGTTCAATACAATTACGGTGAGTTTAGTCGGTAGGAGACACCCAAAAATCCAGTCATGTTAAGAGTTGGTGCGGCCCAGGTCGGGTGCGATCCTCAGGTGATTTTGACGACTTAAATGCCCCTAGGGTGGTTTCTTAGCCAATGGTTAAAAATGTTGGCCCCACATGTTAGGATCACATTTCTAACAAATAAAAAAATAATAATGAAACCACATAAAAGTTCAGGGGTTAAATTTCCATGCTTTTTCCCAAAAAAAGATTTGCCATTTTAAAATTGATTGCCCAAATTCTATAGGATACAATTATTTTACCTTAAAATAACCAAAATTTTATACAAACTATATAAAATTCTTAGAAATTTAAATATTTTTACAAAAATATCACCAAACATTAAACATTATACAATTAGCATATTAAGCATTAAACATTATACAATTAGCATATTAAGGAATAGTAAGATTCATTGAGTTTTTTAAACTTTAAAATATGTTTTCATCCTTAAAATCATCCTTAATAAAATTTAGATTTCCATTCAATTTTAATTAAAATAATAAAATAATAAAAAAAATAAACAATTTAAATGTATTTTCTAAATATCTTAAAAACAACCTATATAGTAAAATCTTTTACCATTAGACAAATATATATATATATATATATATATATATATATATATATATATATATA
>ML785050.1:193657-204598 GCA_009831015.1 Picea engelmannii | reverse complement strand
GGAAGGATAATTTTTCTCAGAGTATGGCTTTTATATATTCAATGTTAACAATTACTTTTGAACGTAATTCTTCTATTTTGTGGTGTTGTGTTTTATATATGAATTGTTTTAAAAGTTTTATTAATATTTAAAAAATAGCTTTAGAAAGAATGTAAGTTTTTGAATATATATATATATATATATATATATATATATATATATAAACATGATCAATGTCATGTTTTATGTTTTTGTTTTAAATTTTTATTGTTATTTATATAATGGTTTATAAGTTATTTGTCAAATCTTGTTAGTGTGATTAGTTTCAATGGGTCTCGTTTTACATGGCAATCTAGGTTTGAACCCATCAAAATGAGACATCAAAAAAATTAGCGAAGGGTTGTTGTGGCCTTTGATCTTTAACCTTGAAAGATATAAGAAATTGAATTTCCCATGTAAATCTAGAACAATGAACTAAATGCCTATGCAATCTTTAAGGTATGTGATTATCGAGGACTTGAACTAGAAAAATAGTTATAATAATTAGGGACTCTGCAACCACCATTCAAGTCCTCCAATCACGATGCACTCCCTCCTATCCCTCTTTGGTTGAGTTATTCCTTAAAACATCTCTCCTTAGCTAGTAATTCAAAGTGTTATCATTCATCTATGTGAAATGAAACCTCAACTAACTCACACACAACCAAGCAAATGCAAGTGAATGAAAATAAATAGGTTCATTAAGTTTTTTTGATGGCCAATCAGAGGACCTTGTTAATGTCTTCCCTCCCATGATGTCATACAAAAGACTTGTTGTCACCATGCCAACATCTAACACATTCATAATTCATATTCATTACTTAAATCACATTGTAATGGTTAGACCTCCTTGTAAAGGGAGCAACACATATGACATATATGGTAGGTGGCTGATGGGACATTTTCCTAGGGAGTCTCACCCTGTCCCTCAAGGAGCTCTCTTGGTTTTCATTGGTAAATGAATTCCATGTGGACTAGTTCCCTCCACGGGGAGCATCCATTTGAGCTATTGGATAAAAATTAATCACCCCTCATAAATCTTGCCCGAAATATTGAGTGACATATTTCTTGTCCAAAACTACGACAGGTTCCTTTCCTTGAACCTTACACATTGCAAGGTTCCAAGTAGAGAACCTGTCACTTCAATGTTCTGGGTAGGATTTCTAAGGGATGTTTAAGGATTGATGGGTTATTATAAGTGTATCCCTACGAGTTTGTATTTCTCAGTAACTCATCCTTTGATCGGCTTTGGATTTCCACCTTCTCATGCATGTTGTGTATTCACTCCACCTTGATCAACCATCAAGAGAGCATTATCAAGGAATTCCCACCCCTTTTTCACCATTCTATTCCCATCAGTCACCCCCACTTCCGCTCAATTTTCTTTTCTAGTTAATTTAGCCTTCTCTCCCCCAAAAAGTTATCCATGGATAAGTGTGTGTACTACCCAAGCTTATTTGAGGTATGTTAGAATTGTCCAACCATGCGTGAGATAATGCTGGATCAAAGTGTCATCTCTCTAAGCCAATTTGGTTGTCTCCAATGATAATTTGGAAGGTTAGAATAAACAAATGAAGGTCATTGTTATTGAAGCGAGCAAAGCCACAGACCATCTATGGCTCACTTTTTCTCCATAATCCCTCTTATAAGCTTGCAAAACATTGGGTTGATCATGATAGTTCCAATGATAATTTGGAAGGTTAGAATAAACAAATGAAGGTCATTGTTATTGAAGCGAGCAAAGCCACAGACCATCTATGGCTCACTTTTTCTCCATAATCCCTCTTATAAGCTTGCAAAACATTGGGTTGATCATGATAGTTCTATAGTTCATGGTTTGTTTTTGTCTCCCACTTTGAATATGGGTAAAATGAGACTCGTTGCCCAACTACTTGGGAGCCCCCCTTTGACCATCTTATTGAGTAGGATTGTGATATGAAGGGATTTTTTTCCCATTTAAAAGAATCTATTTACAACTCTTCAATATCCTTTTTCTTTTCTCGATATCATCTTTTTGATACCCTCCCGCACATCCTAGTCTATGAAGACTTCTTCCTCACTCACTTTCTCTTTGTTAATTTTTCATAAGAATTTCTCGCATGAATTAAATGTAGGCTATACCCGTAGTCTAAATGTTCTACGAAATGACTCTTTTTCGGTGATTTTTTCCGGGAACATTTGCTTGAAAAATGGCAAAAAATTGTTAGATGTGAAGATTTGAGTGATTATTTTTGTATAATCCGAGTGCTCCATATGTTTTTCAGCAAGCTAAATCCATTTCTACATTCAGAAATGATTTTTAAACAACAAATAATAGTGATTTCAAACAAATTTATGTTACTAGATTCTGACAAAAAAACCATTTCATAGAACAATTAAACAACGCCATATATATATATATATAATATCTCAACCATATATATATTTCTAATATCTCTTCCTTTTCTTGATATATCTATATAATTTCTAGTATCTCTTCCTTTTCCTAGTTATTTCGGTTATTCGGTCGCCTAGCCCCACAAAAATCACGAAGTTTGGAATCGTCACACATCTTGCCCGCAGAAAAAACGAAAGCACATGAATTGAGGAAGACAAACACGTTCTTATAAACGTACGGATATACATAGAATTGATGTGGTGTTATATTTTTTTTTTTTATGTAAGATTATTCATACCATCATGTATGTGGACATCTTTGGCGGAGGGCCGACAAGGCGTTTGGAATTATATATTTTGACGTGGAATAATGGTTTTTAATATGGTACTCTTGATCAATGGCCACCATATTAGTTTTTAGGGCCATTGACATTTGGAGTTATGTTATTCCGTCATGCCATCAACTTGTAATATCTTTTATTAATTATTATAGTCATTTAAGCTACCAATTCTCATTCATATATATATTCCTACAATAAATAAATATTTAATATTGATATGAGATTTATCTATGTTATAATATTTATGATGATTTTATGAAGTGAATAATCATGTTCACTTCAATGAATATTAAAGTGGGTTTTCATTGACGTGTGATTAAATTGAGTTTTTTAATTTTCTATTAGCTTGTGATTAAATTGAGTTTCAGATTTTGTATTGGTTTGTGGCTTAGTTTTTTTTTTTTTCAATTCTAACTAATTTTTAGAGCACGTGACCCAAATTATCGAGAAAGTATTAAAAAATTTTTTGTTAGTCTTTCTCTAAGTGGCCTAAAAATTTGGATGTATGGCTTGTATTCTCAAAAAAAAAAATGGGTCATACATTTTTTTTGAAAACATATTATAATGGTTGTTTTTTTTCCTTTGGTTATATTATGAATCTTATTTTTTTTTTCCATTTTGACTTATAATTATTATGCGACACATATAACCATGTGTTGCATTGTAGTACAATCAATCTATATTTATTTTAGTTTCGGATCTATCAAATATAGAGAGGGATCAAATCCCTATAAGTATAAACATTTATTATGTTGCAAAATTTTAAGTGAAGGTTTGCACCTCCATGTATTGAGTCCATTTCAGAGTTTGATAGGATCAAGATTATAATGGTGTTGGTGTTATTTTTCTAATTTCAAAAAAGTAGATGGTGTTCTATAAGAAAATGTGATTCAATCCATAGCTAAATGTGATTCTTGCTATTTAATGTAGAGTACACAAAGAGTTCATTTAAGTGATATTATTTCTATTTCAATATATTTGGTTGGCCTCATACATGGATTTAATAATGTTAATTAATTTTCTTCAATATTATATGGGAAAATATAAGATGACACTGTCGTTACCCACATTACAACATCTCCCTCATATTGGGTTGTAGAAGAACATTTCATCAAATCAACGAGGAACCATTGTAATCGTGCATCTATCAAGCATATCTCACATATTGTGTTGATGTATAACCAACAAAGGTCCATCTTAATCTTGGATCTATCAAGCACTGAGAGGGATCAAATCCATCTAGGTGTAAACTTTTTATGGTGAATTTTTTTGAGAGAAAATTTGCACCTCTAATCCCTTTCAAGGCTTCATAAGTCCAATAATAAGATGAATATATATATTCTCTACTTTTCTAATCTCAAGAAAGTAGACGACGTTCTATAAGAAAATGTCAATGAATATGTAGCTAAGTGTAAGATGAGTTATTCCGCATGGAATATATGAAGAGCTTATTTAATTGATATTGTTATTGTTTTAATATATTTTGATAGCCTCATATACTATGACTTTAATAATGTGAATTATTTCCCTTTGATATTATATGAGTATACAACAAAGATACCAACTTAACGAGAACTGTGACCTCAAAACGAGAACTTTGGCCCAAAAAACCCATATTTTTGCATAAAAAACATGAAAATCAACCCCTAAATAAAAAAGTGGTGCTAACTGTTAGGATATTTCGACACTTAGGAGTTAGTTAAGATCTACTTGGTCTAATGTGTCATTAGGTAAAAGTGTGTTTCTTTAGTATGCATTTGTAGTTAGGAAATCCGATGGTCACGATATGTTCCCGACATAGAGTGATTCGATAGTTCATACTCTCCTCTATCTTAATGACCATTGATTCGTGGCTTAACGCCTGATTGGTCCATGATCTCTATTTAAAGAGCATGGAGGGTCATTTGTTGATGATTGATTGTGAGAAACTCTCTTGTAAAATCTCTCTGTAATCTTTTACTTTTGCATTAATAAACTGCTCCAAGTGGCCGCGTTGGCTGGGGCCGTGGATGTTTCCCCGTAGGAGTTTTACCACATGAAAACATCGGTGTGTTGGTCTTTGATCTGGTTATGTGAGTGGTTACTGAAGGTGTTCTTCCTTTGTTGGAATACCTGTGTTTTCGAACATGGTATCATAGCCTATTTGAAGACCCGCTCCTGTTGTAGATTGAGATCGTGAATCCGAGTTACCTCATCTCCATTTTCTTCCATTTCCGTACATTTCTGGGCTGAGAGGACTATTCCATTGAGTCTGGAGCACTCGTTTCAGTCAGGAATATTTTTTGTTTCACTCGAAAATGTTTATGTTTGCCCAAGATACAACCATTACAGTCAGATATGGAGGTATAAAGCATGAATACACATTTTAAATTTTTTTGCAAAGTATTATTTTGGTTTTATTTCGATTTGATATTATCTGTTTCTAGGTTGCTACTCTTTTAGATCTACATATGCTCTTTTCCCCGCTCCCTATGCGATCTCGACCAATCAGAAAGAGATAGGAAAATGTGCATCTTCTGGGTAAGTTAACCGAGATCTAACCCTTGTTGTCATCGATAAGCGGAATTTTTTTCTTGTGTGAAATGAATTTTTTTTTAGCACACTCTCCAAGGCTGCCAACAACAACAACAACAACAATCCTCTTGTGAAACAATACAATATGTTTTGCTAGCCCATTTGGTTAAAAGTTGCTTTATTAAGTAAGAGGTCTTGAGTTCAAGTCTCTCATTTGTTACTTTTTTTGAAAAAGTTCATGCTCAAATTGTAAAGTGTATTTCACTTCAAGTATAAAAGTGAATCACTATAAGTAGCTTTAATATTTTATTTTAGAGTTATTTATTTTGCATGAAGTAACTTCATTGTAAAAGTGATCCCCACTTTTCTTTATAAAAGTGGGTCACTTCATAAAGCAACTTACACCACCACGTGGTCCTTTGGTTACCATTTATGCCTTTTTTAAAAGGGGCATAACTCTCACATCCGAAGTCCGTTTTAAATGCCGTTTTTTTAAGTCGCATAAATTTTCGATTCTTTCGATTCTTTCCATTCAGATCATCAGTTTCAGTTTTTAAATCCATATTATCTGCATATTTAATATGGCTTCTACAAGTAATCTCATACTTACCAGTACCAACTGCTTCCAATGGAAATCCCATATGGAGGATTTATTAAGAAGTAAAGGCTTGTACCAGATTACCTTGGGAAAGGAAACAACACCCACTAATGCTGATAAGAAAGAAAAATGGGATAATAGGAATGAAAAAGCATGTGGATTAATCAGAATGTCCATCTCTCCTGATTTAAGATTCCACCTTCAATCAATTGATAAACCCAAAGAAGCTTGGGAAAAGATTGAATCTGTGTTTGGTAAACATAATATTATTCGAGCACAACAGTTAGAAAATCAAGTACTCACTTTAAGTCCAAGTGATTTTTCTTGCATTGAAGACTATCTATCTAAGTTTAAAACACTTAGAACTTTATGTGAAGAATGTAAGATAAAGATAGACGAAAATCGTTGCATCTATCTTATTCTTTCTAAGCTAGGTAGTGCATATTCTGTGTTTGTATCTACCTTTTATGCCATGCAAGAGGCTCTAGGGACAGCTCATCAAAAACCCAGTCTTGAGAACTTTTGTGATGCTTTGATTAGACAGCAAGATAAGCTAGTACAACTTGGAGTGATCAACACTGCAGGTACCTCCAACAAAACCTTAGTTGTCCATCAGAAATATAAACCTAAGAATCCCAAGAAGCAACATCCTCGCCACAACAACAAGCAATATAAGGGTCCCAAACCCACTCAGACAGCTTCCTCTCCTAATGGAGACAAAGGAGCAAAATATAAAAATAAGAAGACTGACAAACATTGCAACTTTTGTGATAAATATGGTCATGATGAGTCCAAATGTTTCAAGAAGATGGCAACTTTAGAAGCAACGATGAAGAAGAACAACATCAATATTGATTCTACTTCTTCTTCTTCTTCTCATGGACATGCATTTTCAACTTATGGTTTCTACTTTAATACAACTTCTACTTCTACTTCTGATCATCGACTTATTGATTCTGGAACATATTATCATATGGATAAGGACATAGACATATTCTTTGCTCTAAATGAATGTAACACCAAGAAAATATTTGTTGGTGATGATAGATCTCTCAGTGTTAAGGGATCTGGAACAGTTCAAGTACAAAATGGTCATTTCAATGATGTATTATGTGTTCCAAGTCTTTCTTGTAACCTTCTATTAGTATATCAAATCACCCATTCAGGTGAAGGTAAAACCGTAGAGTTTTCAGCTCACCAAGTTGTAATCAAGGATCTAAAAGATCCTAAGCATATTCTTGCAACTGGAATTGCTGATGATATTACCAGGTTGTACAAGTTTGACAACTTTGGGTCATCATCTTTTTCATCAATTTTCGTTGCTCATAGCAATGACTTGAGAAAACTTTGGCATGAGCGGTTTGGTCATCTAAACTATTGGACATTGCAAAAAATATGTAATCAACATATGGTGACTGGTCTTCCTCTTGTTTCATGCAGAGATGGTTTTTTTCCGGTTGTGTTCTTAGCAAACATTATCGGGACAATTTTGACAAACATGCCTCTTGGCATGCCTCAGGCCCTTTGCAACTTGTTCACAGTGATTTGTGTGGTCCACTTTCTTCTCGTTTTTTTTTTTTTTTTTTTCTGGGTGCAAGTATTTCTTAACTTTCATTGATGAATTTTCCAGACGTACTTGGGTTTACTTCTTAAAACTTAAGAGAAAATTTTTTGACAAGTTTTTGGCCTACAAGACCCTTGTAGAAAAGCAATCTGGACATCAAATTCAAAGGTTAAGAATAGATAATGGAGGCAAATATGTAAACAATAATTTTACAAGTTACTGCACTACATCAGGCATCCAAATGCAACACACTGTTCCATATACACCACAACAAAATGGTGTTGCCGAGAGAAAGAACCGCACATTAAAAGAAATGGCTAATTGTATGATCCAATCTAAGGGATTAAGTCTCAAGTATTGGGCATAAGCAATCAACTATGCAAATTACATAGTAAATCGTACTACCACAAAGGCTCTTAAAAATATAACACCAGAAGAAGCTTGGACTAAAATTAAACCAGATGTAAGTCGCAGTCTTCCATGTATTTGGCAGTATAGCATGGGCTCACATTCCTGATGAGAAAAGGAAAGCATTGAAGCCTAAAAGTGAGAAGTGTATATTTGTTTGTTATTTTGAAGATGTCAAAGGTTCTGGACTTCTTCAAAGACATTGTAATGGAATTATTATTAGAAGAGATGTTAAATTTGATGAAAATCTCTTGGCCTGCGAGCCCAATTCAACGTTTGTGCCTTCTTTGGCCTGCGAGTCTAATTCAACAGTTGTGCCTTCTTCGGCCTGCGATCAATCTTCGACGTTTATGCCTTCTCATGTTCTTCTTTCTTCTTCAGATGATGACGATGAGGATGAAAATCGACCTCCGCCTTCTTACCTTCCTCTAGATGAGTCCTTTGAACCTAAACCAACATGATCTCCACCGCTTCCTAGATGGGTCCGTTCAACACGAGAAGCAACTGGTGATCTTGTTGGTGATCCTTCATATCAATGTCGGATGCATTCACAGTTCCAGCGAGCCTCTTCTCTTTTGGCTCAAGTTTAAAAAAATCATGATCCAGAGACATTTGCAGAAGCTTCAGGTCATCCAGATTGGGATACAACAATGAATGAAGAGTATCGTTCTTTAATGGAAAACGATACTTGGGATCTTGTACCTCTTCCAAAAGGAATAAAACTTGTCAGATGTAAATGGGTCTACAGAACTAAGTATGCATCATATGGAAGTGTTGAAAGACACAAGGCTCAATTAGTTGCCAAAGTATTTTCCCAAGTTGAAGGAATTGACTATAATGAAACCTTTCCCCCTGTAGCCAAAATGAATTCCATCCACCTTGTTATTGCCCTTGATACCTCACATAAATGGGAGGTCCATCAGATGGATGTTAAATCCGCCTTCTTGCACAGAGATTTGTAAGAAGAAATCTACATGGAACAACCTCCTGGCTATGTCCAAAATGACTCTAGCCTTGTTTGTCGCCTTAAGAAATCTCTTTATGGTCTCAAGCAAGCTCCCTGAGCTTGGTATGCCAAAATGGACAACTTTCTTATTGCCACTGGATTCTGTAGATGCCATTTTGATCCGAATGTCTATACCAAGAAAGTAGAAATCCATCTCATAATCCTTGTCCTTTATGTTGATGACCTTATCCTTACTGGTAGTGACTCAAAACTTTTAAACCATGTGAAAAACAACCTTAAGAAGAAAATTGAAATCACTGACTTAAGATTTTTGCACTATTTCCTTCGCCTTCAAGTTTTGCAAACCAATGAAGGAATTTTTCTTTCCCAGTCTATGTATGTTTGTGACCTTCTTCGTCACTTTCACATGGATGATTGTAAACCAACCCCTTCTCCCTTCCAATATGGATTCAAGCTTATTGCCTCTTAGTTAGTTGGTAGCCTCTTATAATTGACTCATACCCATCTTGATCTTTCCTTTGTTGTTGGTCTTGTTGCCCGATATATGAAAACACCCCATGAAAGCCATTGGAAAGAAAATAAAAGGATACTTCACTATGTTCGTGGTACAATTCAGTTCGGGATACATTACAGTTTAGGGGGGACTCCTTTATTGGTTGGCTTCACTGATTCAGATTGGGCCGATGACCTTGATGATTAGAAGTCTACTGCAGGTTATGTTTTCATCCTTGGTTCAGGACCTGTCACTTGGGCCTATAAGAAACAACATGCTATTTCACTTTCTTCAATAGAAGCAGAGTACCGAGCAGTGGTAAATGCAAGTCAGGAAGCCTTGTGGCTTCGACAGATCCTTTCAGAGTTTGGATTCCAACAACAACATTTGACCAACCTTTGGTGTGGAAATCAAAGTGCCATCAAGCTCGCCAATGACCCAGTTCAACATCAACGTAGAAAACACATCGAGCTACACATGCACTTCATCAGAAAGCTCATTCATGATCAAGTTATTGAAGTGCTCTTTTTCCCTACAGAAGATCAAGTTGCATAAATTTTCACAAAGTCTCTTACAAAAGTGAATTATTCCAAACTTCAATCTATGTTAGGAGTTCAAGAAGTTGTCATTAAGGGGGGATAGGCTCTAATGCCTCCTTCCTTCTCCTATCATGTCACTATTGTAAATCCTTCAATCCTATTCCAAGTTGTTCTTAAGGGGGGATGTTAGGATATTTAGACACTTAGGAGTTAGTTAAGATCTACTTGGTCTAATGTGTCGTTAGGTAAAAGTGTGTTTCTTAGTGTGTTTCTTTCGGATGCATTAATATGCATTTGTAGTTAGGAAATCCGATGGTCACGATATGTTCCCGACATAGAGTGATCTGACAGTTCATACTATCCTCGATCTTAACGACCATTGACCCATGGCTTAACACCCTATTGGTCCATGATCTCTATTTAAAGAGCATGGAGGGTCATTTTCTGATGATCGATTGTGAGAAACTCTCGTGTAAAATCTCTCTGTAATATTTTTTTTTGAATTAATAAACTGCTCCAAGTGGCCGCGTTGGCTGGGGTTGTGGATGTTTCCCCGTAGGGGTTTTACCACGTGAAAATATCGGTGTGTTGATATTTGATCTGGTTATGTGAGTGGTTACTAAAGGTGTTCGTCCTCTGCTGGAATACTTGTGTTGTCGAACAATAACGGTAGCACTATTTTTTTCAAACGGGGTCAAAATTACAACATTTTTCAAGCATGGCCTTCAAAACTCATACAGTAGCTTGGAAAAACCTTAACATTAACACATAAATAAAAAAGTGACGCTAACTAAAGAAACACGTTTTTACTAAATGTTAAAATTATGGCTCATTACGATCTTTTTGAAACCATGGTTTTGACAATAGACTCCCATGCAAAAAAAACCCCAAAATTGGATACAAAATAGTCACTTCAAAATTTATTTACTAACTTTTTTTTTTCTTAAATTTACATTGAAAAATAAATAAATAAACAGAAGAAACTCTTTGCAATTTTTATTTTTTTCCAAATGAAAAAAACACATTTAAAAAATATATATTCAAAACCCAAATTAAAAAAAAAATAAAACATCAAAAAAAGGGTGGACAAAAAATAAAATAAAAATAAATGAAAATAAAATTA
>ML785050.1:178444-193141 GCA_009831015.1 Picea engelmannii | reverse complement strand
ACACACACACACACACACACACACACACATATTTCATATATATAGTTTATATAAAATAAATGAGTGCAAGGAGTGCATGTAGAGAGGAGTGCAGGCGACGAGGAGAGTAGGGGTGTGCTCGAGTCAATACAATCAGTTTTTTGGTGTCTTCAATTCCACACTTTCAATGATTAGCTGGAGGTTTTATAATATTAAAAAGCATATATGGCAAGTTTATTGGATTTAGACTGGGTAGAAGAAGATGCCCTATGGGCCAGGGAGGGCATCTTCCAGTCTGACGAAACATTTATAAATATGTATAGGATCCAATGAGTCACTGAGGTAGGCGGACAAGTGCAGACAAAAAAATATTTGTATTCACATGAAAATCAATATGGAGACAAATTAATTCTGACAAGTGGACCGAAAATAGTTCGTGCTCCTTTAGGGTTACCATCTAGGGCCAAGGCCTACTAAAAATAGGCAGAAACCCTAGTGAGGAAGTCGAAAACCTTCATAACAGTATTGAATATGGAAAGAGCCTGAAGCCACAACTCGTGAAAAATCGACATATAGGAAGGAATGCTAAAACAAAAAGACTACATAAAAGTTTGAAGGTAAGGAGCAACAAGCCCTTGTACACTCTGAGCAAGGATATAACCCTCGAAAGAGTGACTAGTCTAGCAACGAAGGAATTGGTAGGAAAAAATTTCTACCTGAAAATGACGAAGACTTGGATAAAGAATTGGATACAGAATTATTGGAATCCCATGGTTGGATACTACCCTCGGTTCAATTTGTTATCGAACCACTGGATAGTTTTCCATTTTCTGTCAAAGGAAGACATGTTGAAGATTTTAGAAACTCCTTGGATTATTGGGTGAGGGGTTCTCATGCTAAAATGATGGAAACCTAGCTTCAACCCATACACTGAGTCTTTATCTAAAAGATGCGTTTGGATGCTCCTTTTGGATTTCCCAATAGAATATCGACTGACTCATATCTTTTTGGATTTGAAAAACTCTATGGGGAAGTTTGTTTTCTTTGATGAACAATCCCTTCGATGGAACAATAAGAGATTAGCATGGATTTTGGTTGAAGTAGATCTGGACCTTGGCTTTCTGGAATAAATAAAAGTCTTCTTAGAGGATAGCTCCTTCAGTCAACGTATTAACTATTGGAGAGCACCTTTTAGATGCCACTACTACTGGTAGGAAGGCCATATTAAAACAAATTTCCCTCAGTTGGTTAAGGAGCAGCTGCAGAGTGAAGATATCAGCCCTAGTCTGCTTCATATGGAAATTACTACAGAACAAAGTTCTCTAAAGTCCCTGGACCGAAACTCCTTCATATGTAAGATGCATGCATTCTTCCCCTCTTTTTTCAATACATTAACAAAAGATGATATCACCCCCCCCTTACAAACATGAAGATTGGATAGTTGATATTTTTGGGGGTTCTGGGAGATTGTGTTAAAAAAGTTTGAGGAAATGAAAATGGGGAAAATCCCTCTGGAAACTGATATGGGAACGTCTCCTTCAGAAAATATGACCCTTGCTAGAGTTGTTCCTTCTGACGATGCCCCAAAACGTTTTATGGAACCAAATGTTCCAGAGAAGGATCAAAACATCCCTATATTAGCTTAAGTTAATAGAGAGTTATTTACATCATTGCATTGAAATTTTTGAACCTGCTTCCCCTTCTGAAATTACATCCTTAGAGGTTGAGGATGACTTAGTTGTTTGAAGGCTAGAAGAAGAGGAAATTGGAGGCCAAGTTTTGAAACCCTCATATAAAGAGGTTCTCAAAAAAACCCCTCTCCCAATGTACAATTCTGCAGAGGCTACATTTATAAATGAAGATAGGGGGGATGTGACCATTTGAAAGAGGAATAAAAAAAAAGGTTTCAAGAGAGAATATAGGTGCGGTTGAAGGAGGCCTATCACCTATTAAGACTTCCCCCAAAACACAGTCTCACACTTCTCCTTCTTTCCCTAGGGTGCTTAGAGCTTTGGAGCCTGACATGGGGACTTCCAAATGATCATCCTTTCGCTTAACTTGAGAGGGGTTGGGGGTGCCCCAAAACTATTAAAACTTTAACGGTTAATACAATATACTAGCCCCGACATTATTTTTTTCCAGGAGACTATGGTGGACAGTTCCAAAGACAAAGTATTCTTTCTGAAGTGTTGTCCCCCTTGGGATTGTGTTGTTATAGATGCTTCGGGTCTTTCTGGAGGATTAATTTCTAGATGGAACCCTTTAGTAGCTGACCTGTAGGATTTTCAAACTTCTACAAGTATTCTTTTGGAAGGGCACCTCAAGGACATTTCAAGGCCTGTCAAGCTTCTTAATTGCTATGGGACCTATAAAGATAGGCTGTCATTTTGGAAACCATTGGAGGAAAGTGGTTTCCTTATGCATGATGGTTTAATCTTAGGGGGAGATTTAAACTTCTCTACTCCATCAAGTGAGATTTGGGCTGAGCATGCTAGGCTTGACCCTTTTTCAGATTATTTCTTATCCTTGTTTGCTACAATAGGCTTAGTGGATATTTTTCCAGGGACAATTTCGTCCACTTGGAGGAATGGCCAGTTGGGTTCTACGGGAATCTCTAAAAGATTAAATAGGTTTTATATAAATGAATATTTGCTGGAGAGTCTTCCAAGGTGCAAGTCCTAGGTTTTAAATGCTTTCTTCTCTGATCACAACCTAGTTTGCTTACAATTTAATGAGCAAAAGGAAAGATCTCATATCCCTTTCAAATTTAACCATTCTTGGTTGCAAGAGCTGTATTTCAATTTGTTGATTCAAAACAAATGGAACTGAGTCAATAGTTTCTTGGAGATATCCTTCAATGCTAAATCTACTTATGTTAAAATTAAAGAAATTAAAGGAAAATGTTATCATCTAGGAAAAGGAGAAAAAACTCAAAATACAAGTCGAGGTTTTGGAACTAGAACAAAATTTGGAATCTATTCTCATCTGTAAATGTGTTGAACCTGCACATAATAGATCTAGCTAAACAATAATACCCACATTTGCAGAGAGAATTGGAGAAATAAGAAGAAGGAGAGAAATAATGGAAGAATTCTCATTAACCGTTGTGAACAATGAATAATTTACACATGATATACTCTGTATAACTCAATGAGTTTGAATAGAGGATAACCAATGCGCCATAGTGGTGGTCTAGAGTGATCTAGAAACACACCAATAGTTACGAGAGTGAATTGCGACCTAGTCTAGTCTCTCAGGTAGTTACGAGAGTGAACTACCACCTAGTCTAGTCTCTCAGGCAGTTAAGGGAGTGAACTGCCACCTATTTGAGTTAACTAGTCAACTAGTCTTCATTTAACTGACTGAACAGAGAGTAGTGAGGATTTAACTCAGGGAATCAAGGATAATGCGCTACTCTGGTGATGATACCAAGGCAAGGTCGAATTAGCATGGCAATGATCCCAATGTTGCATGGTGACAAAACCAATGCAACATCTAAACTCAATTCAACTAGTCAAACTGAAGTGTCAACTGAAAGAGAATATTCTCCAGGTGGAATATTCTCCCCTAAATTATAGGATACTGGATAATGACTAATTATAACTAATAAACAAGGAAAAATCTTAGGAAAAAGAAATCCTAGGTGTGTGTTGAAGTAACTCCAACACCCCCCCTGAACATCACTATGGTGAAAATAAATATTGGGTCCCGACAATGAGGCCATGTTAGCTACCCAAGTACAAAAGTTACACTGAAAATAAAGTGAGGAAAGAGGGAAAAACTCATGGGAAACCCACCCCCTCAAGGTACAATGTATGTAAAAATAAGAAATACAGTTGCTAGGAAACTGTGTCCTTCACTCTAAGATGACTTCGCAGAGAATTAAACTTCTGCTCAGTGAAGGTCTTGGTGAATATGTCTGCTGTCTGTTCTGCTGAAGGAAAAAACTGTAAGTCGATGATCCCCTCATGTACTAAGTCCTGGATGTAGTGAATGGGTATCTCGATGTGCTTCGTTCGTTGCCTCTTAACTGGATCTCTGCAGAACTTCAGAGTGCTCTGGTTGTCAGACTAGATGACGATCAACTGACGAAATTGAATGCCAAACTGAGTGAGAAAATGTTGTAGCCACATAGCTTGAATGGTTATGTTAACTACCCCTCTTTACTCTGCCTTGGTTGAAGATAGAGAAATGGCATCTTGCTTCTTGCTCGACCAACAGATAGGCCCGGAACCAAGACTGACTGAGTAAATAGATGTGAACTTGCGATCAATGTTATCGCCAGCCCAGTCGGAATTAGTAAACCCGATGAGATCTAATGTAGAGTCTGTTGCATAATGAATCCCAAAGGTGATGGTGCCCTGTACGTATCGAAGGATACACTTTGTAGCTTTCCAATGTAGCTCATGCGGCTCCTGCATGAACCTGGAAACTACACCAACTGCACATGAGAGGTCTAGTCTGGAGTGTGTGGGATACAACAAACTCCCGACTAGTTGTCTGTACAGTGTGCCGTCAACCAATGGAGTCTCCCCACCATCCTGAAGTTTGACTCCTGATAGGAAAGGAGTTGAAGCATATTTGCACTCTGTCATGTGAAATCTCTCAAGGAGATCTCGTGCATACTTGTCCTGAGACAGTTTGATGCCTGATGCATCCTGACTGATCTCGAGTCCAAGGAAGAAGTGTAGCGGACCCATGTCCATCATAAAAAACCTGTCATGTAGAATCCTCTTGACTTAAAAAATCACTGAAGTCGAGTACCCGGTGATCAACAAATCAACAACATACAAAACTAAAAGTAGAAGTGAATCACTCGTCCTGAGCATGTAGACATTCGAGTCTGATTTACAATGTACAAAGTTCTGTAACAATAGGTAGGAATCCATCTTGGCATACCATGCCCTCGGAGCCTACTTGAGGCCATAAAGTGACTTCTTCAGTCGACATACCAAAGATGAGTCCTGCATAAATCCCTGGGGCTGATCCATGCAGATATCCTTAGAGAGATCACCATGAAGAAATGCATTCTTCACATCCATCTGATGGAATTCCCATCCCTTGGCTGCTGCAATGGAAAGTGCCAATCGTATGTAATCCATCTTCGCTACTGGAGCGAATGTCTCATCATAGTCGATACCATGAACCTGTTGAAAGCCTGGCTTTATATCTGTTGATCTGTCCATCTATTGCGCTCTTGGTCCTGTAGACCCATTTTCATCTGACAAGTTTCCTCCCAGAGGGAAGGGGAACCAGATCCCATGTCTGGTTCTCGAGAAGGGAGTTGTACTCCTGCATGGCGGATTCCCAAAAGGGATTTCCAGTAGCCTCGCCATAAGACTGTGGATCTAAAGAATGAGCCAGGAAGAGATGCCTAAAGGGAAATGGTTTAGTGGTAGTGAGTGCAATAGGAGGCTCCTCGAAATCATATCGAGTCCTCGTAGTATTGACTGGATCACCAATGAGATCCCCTACATCTTGAATAGTAGTCTATGCCCACTTGGGCCTTTGCTCTACCTTTGCAACTTCATCTTGATGCTCTGACTCTGCATCTGATTGTATTGAATCTGAATCTGAATCATTCGAGTCCTCTAAATCATAACTCTCATCTGAAGAAGAGTCATCATGTGCATGCTCATCATCTGGGATAGGTGGAAGAGTGAATGCGTCTGCATGCAGATGTTGAGGTACATGCGAGACACTTTCCTTGAATTAGACACTGTGCTCAATGATGAGCTGGTCCGAGGAAAGATCAATAAGACAATATCTCTTCACACCGTCAGGGTATCCAACAAAAATGCACTCAGTTCTATGTGGATCAAGTGCCTTCCTCTTTTCAGAGGGAATCCAGGCCCATGCACGTGAACCAAAAATGCGAAAGTGGGCCACTTTCGGTTTGAGGCCGCTCCAAGCCTCATAGGGGGTCTTATCCTTGACAGATCTATGAGGATATCTGTTTTGGATGTATGTTTCACAATTAAGTTCTTCGGCCCGTAGTCTCTATGGTAGTGACTTTACATGCAACATGCAAGATGCCATCTCATTTAGAGATTTGTTTTTCCACTCAACAACTTCATTTTGCTGCGAAGTATAGGGAACTGTGTGCTGCAACTGGATCCTTTCCTCATGGAAAATATTATGGATATCATGATTTACATAATCTCCTCCATTATTAGTTCGGAGGACTTTGATCTTCTTTCCGGACTGTGTCTCAACCGGGGCTTTGAAATCTTTGACGTGTTGAAAGACCTCAGATTTTTTCCTGAGAAAGTAGATCCAAGTAAAATGTGAGAAATCATCAACAAAAATGAGAAAAAACCTCGCTTTGCTGATGGATGGATGCGGAAAATGACCCATAAGGTAACCGTGGATCAGATCTAAAGGTCTGGAATCTCACTGAGACTTTCTTTTGTTGAATTTCTATTGAGGAAGTTTGTTGAGAACACATCCCTCACATACTCCCTTGGAGAAATGGATGTCTGGTAGACCATCAAATGATCTATGATTTATAAGCTATTGCATGCATCTAAAATTCAAATGTCCAAAGCTTTCGTGCCATATCCTACTCCTTTCATCAACATGAGTAAGCAGTAAAGCAAAATCAGGTTCAATGAATTCAGAAAATGTATACAATCTAGACTGATAATTTACCTCGCCAGTTGCAACCCTGGAGTTGGTTTTCATGTCGTAGATGTACACATAATTTGGTGTGAATATGACTTTCTTTCTGGTGCCAGAATTCATCATCTGATATACAGAGAGAAGGTTGACAAAAATTTTGGGAACATGCAGGACGTTCTCGAAGCTTCCATTGGTGAGTTCAATCCTTCGTTTTCTGGTGACTTCGATAGAAGAGTTGTCCCCCATAAGAATAGGAGCACCTTTGCATGCATCCAATGAAGAATAGACTACTTCTGAGGAAGCCATGTGATGTGATGCTACTGAATCAACAATCCAAGCATCGGGAGAGGAGTTGATGGCAGTCAAGGCATGGCTAGAATTGCCTTTCTTGGAATTCAGATCTTTTGGCTTCTTCTTCTTTTCACCCTCGGGGATGTGATCTCCAAGGTTATTTTGCTAAAGTATTTGAGACATCATATCTATTTGTTTTTTCATGCATGTGGATTCCGGATGGAATCCTTTGTGACAATATGTGCATTTCTCCACTTTTCTTCCCTTTTCCCCTTTGGATCCGGAGGCATCGATGATGGGTTTTGTGTACCCTTCCTTCTTCGGATGTGCATGAGATTTTCGTTTATCTTTATCTTTAGATTTATGATATTTTTGTCTTCCATCATGCACAATGAGTGCATGCGCCCTTGGGCCTTTGATTGTGCCCATGTTGATGAGCTTGGTTTGCTCTTGTGTCAGGGATTCAATAAATTCCTCAAGAGAAGGCATCTTCCAGGTGGCTCCAGAGGTGACTCTGATAGTATGGAATGTAGATACGAATATAGAGAATTCAAGACCAAGCTTGGAGAGAATGGTGAGAACCATTTGTTTCTCCTCTTTCTATTTATCAACCCCACAAGCTTTTAGTTGTGACAGTAAATCCTTGAATTTTGTAAAGAAATCTTGGATATTATCGAAGCTTTTTGGATCCAATGTGAGAAGCTCCACCTGCAACATGTGTCCTTTCATGTGATCTTGTTTTCCAAAGATCCCTTCCAAGGTGGTCCAAGCTTCATTGGGAGTCTTACAGGAAGATATATGAAAAAAAGATCAGGAGAAAATTGTTTCGAGTGCCTCATCCATGTGATTTAAGTACTTGGATTTTTCTATGGTTGATGTCGGTTCTGTATCTGTATTCAAGGTTAACCTGTACAACCCTTTGGTTTGGATATATATGGATATTTTCTCCTTCCATGCAAAATAGTTGTAAGGTGTAAGAATGAATTATTTTTGGAATTCCATCTTTTCGCTATCTTCAATCTTTTGTACCTGCAAAATTTTTTGGTGTAGCTTTTGCTTAGTAGTCCGTTAGCCCTGATACCATGTAAATGTGCTGAACATGCAAAAAATAGATCTAGCTAAACAATAATACACACATTTGCAGATAAAATTCGAGAAAGAATAAGAAGGAGAGAAAGAATGGAAGAATTCTCATTAACCGTTGTGAACAATGAATAATTTACACATGATATACTCTGTATAGCTCAATGAGTTCGACTGGAGGATAACCAATGCACCATAGTGGTGGTATAGAGTGATTTGGAAAAACACCAACAATTACGGGAGTGAACTACCACCTAGTTTAGTCTCTCAGGCAGTGACGAGACTGAACTGCCACCTAACTGAGTTAACTAGTCAACTAGTCTTCAGTTAACTGACTGAACAAAGATTAGTGAGGAGTTGACTCAAGGAATCAAGGCTAATTCACCACTCTGGTGATGATACCAAGGAAAGGTCGAATTTTCATGGTGATGATCCCAATGTTGCATGGTGACAAAACCAATGCAACATCTAAACTCAACTCAACTAGTCAAATTGAAGTGTCAACTGAAAGAGAATATTCTCCAGGTGGAATATTCTCCCCTAAATGATAGGATATTGGATAATAACTAATTATAACTAATAAACAAGGAAAAACCTTAGGAAAAATAAATTCTAGGTGTGTGTTCAAGTAACTCCAACATCATCAATTGTCCTTCACAATTTTTTTCAGCATACGAAAAGGATTTAATTAGTAGGTTTGAAAAAAGGAAAGACGATCTTATTAGATTAGATCAAGAGGCATGGTGTCTGAAGAGCAAGGCAGTTTTGTTGAAGAGTGGTGATAAGAATACAAAATTCTTTCATAAATTTGTTGAATAAAGAAGGAAAGAAAATTCTATATGGGACATTGAAGACTTGGATGGAAACCTCCAATCCTCACAGGATGAGATTGGAAAAGGTGCATACAATTTTTTTAAAGCACTCTACAAAGAAAGGGAGAAATAAGATGTACTAACCCAACTACAAGTCTTAAAAGAGGTCCCTGTATTTTTCTCATATGAAGAAAGTGATGCCTTGGGGAGACAAGTCACTCTACAAGAAGTGAAACACACAATTAAAATAATGCCAAAGGACAAGTGTCTTGGGCCTCATGGGTGGACACAAGAATTGTTCCACCATTTTTTTGATAAAATGGGGGAGCTCTTGTTAGCTACGGTTAAGGAATCAAGAACTTCTGGTAGTGTTATAGGCTCCTTAAATGATACTTTTGTAGCCCTTATCCCTAAAGAATCGAAGCTTATTTCTTTCAGTGATTTTAGACCTATAACTTTATGCAATTTTGTTTATAAAGTTATATCTAAAATCATAGCTCTGAGGATTAAAGATAAACTAGCCTCTTGTATTTATGAAGAACAATTTGGGGATTTAGAGGATCAACTAATATTTGATGCTATCGGTCTTTCTCAAGAGAGTTTGAACTCAACAAAAACAAAGAAGTTAAAGTCTTTAATTTAAAAGTTAGACCTTAAAAAAGCTTATGATAAAGTTAGCTGGAACTTTCTTAGGATGATGCTGATTCAAATTGGCCTGAAATGGGAGGTAGCATAGTGGATCATGGGTTCTGTCTCAAGCACAAATTTGTTTGTTTTGGTTGATGGTGCCCCGATTAGTTTTTTCAAAAGTCAAAGAGGTTTAAGGCAAGGATTCCCTCTCTCCCCACGTTATTTCTTTTGGTGGTGGAAGCTTTTAGTAGGATGTTGAAGAAGGCTTGTTTAGAAGGGAAGTTCACTGGACTTAAAGTTTCTAAAGGTTTTTCAATTACCCATATTTTGTTTGTGGATGACATGCTGATTTTAGGGATATATTCCTTTGAATATTGGTCAGTCTTCAAACAGATCTTAGACTTGTTTTGTCAGTCTTTGGGCATGGAAGTTAACTTTAAAAAATCTAGCCTTTTATATAATAACATAGAATCCTATCAGTTGGTGATATTTGAATACATTTTTGGAATCCATTTATATCCTTTAGATTGTGGGTTGAAGTACCTCAACTTTCATTTGAAACCAAATGATTATAGGATTGTTGATTGGTTATGGTTGTTGTAGAAGTTCGATAAAAAAATAGCGGATTGGACTCATCGCTGGCTAACAATGGGAGGCAGATTAGTGTTACTTAAATCAACTTTACAAAACCTGCCAATATATTGGTTCACTCTGGAAAAGGTTCTGGTTAAAATTCTTATAGGTATGAGACAAACCGCCTTCAATTTTCTTTGGAAAGGGGTGAATAAATCCTCAGGTTTTCATTTGGAACGATGGGACATGATTAGTAGACCAAAAGATCTCAGAGGCTAAGGCATAAGGAATATTTCCTGGTTTTCCAAGGCACTTGCCACTAAATCACTACGGAGAGCCCTTTTTGGTCTCGGGTTGTGGATTAAAGCAATTCAATAAAAGTATTTGAAAGGAATGGATCTTGTCTTTTGGTTGCGTTTAGAGAAGGTAACGGTCCCTTCAACTTCCAACTTTTGGAAAAAATTATTGGAGTCTCTTCCTCTGTTAAAGAAATAGTTGACATGGTTTGTTGGATATGGCTCTCGAGTCTTAGTTGGGAAGGATCTGTATATTGTATGTAGCAGTTCTTTTAAATTGTCTCATGCCCTCTTAAAGAATTTGGCTTTGTTGCAGATTTTCTCTTTGGTTCACATAGCTCACACTTCATATATTAATTGGTCGAGCTCCCAAGAATGGCTAGAACCTGATGATTTAAATTTAGAAGGGGATTTTTCTCAAGAACGATTCTCATATGTCATGATCTTGAGAAGTAATGGCATATCACTTAGCAATTCAAGTGATTCTCTTGTGTGGTCATGGAATCACTTCGATGGTGCTGTCACGGTAAAGTTGGCCTATGATGCTTTGTTGACACAATTTTCCTCTTGGGACCTGATTTGGTGGTATAGGGCTATCTGGAAAGTGTAGGTCCCTATCAAACAAATTCTATTTGTTTGGCTCTACATGCCTGACAAAATATTAACTAGGGAAAATTTCATATTAAGAGGGGGCACCAGACCTTCAATTTGAAGTCTATGTGATGCAGTAAGACATGACCACCACCTCGCACTCCTGCTCACAGGATCGATCAATCATTTCATGAGACAAAGTGGCTCTTTTGATTCCCTGCTGGAATCTCTGTTAAAATCCCGATCCACAGGTCTGTCTTTCCCTGTCACGACCTTTCTGTTTTTTAACCATGAGCAACCCCGATGTAACTTCGGGTTTCGGGGTTTCGTGATCTCCGATGTCAAGAGTTCCTGTTCTCTCGAACTCCCGAACTCCGATGAGGCAATTCACCGATACGGCATTTTACGCGTTAGCCCTCCTGGCTAAACTCCTGGACCATATGACCACTATCCCCGTGACCGCAGTCTTATCTCCTATCGGGGTTTCGGACATCGCAATGCCGAAATGCATAAACCTCTTGTCCACGGGATCCACGATATCTCGATTGCTGATTCTCCACTATGCTGACAGCTGGCCCCACAAATGGCACTTCTCTCCTTTCGGGGTTTCAGACTTCGAAGTTCCGAAATGTATGGACTTCTTGTCCACGGAATCCCTGATATGCCGAATCCTGATTTCCCGATGTGACTCTCCTATCAGGACCTTTCCCGAAGGCTTCGATCGCTGCCACACATCCCCTCAAGATGGATGGTCCTGATCGCCTCTCACGATTTCACGACTTCTGACACTCCAGAAGTCTTGTCCTCAGGATTCGCAAAACGCCGAACCCCGATGCGCCGATTTGACTTTTCTGTCGGGACTTTCCCCGATAACCTGGATCTCCGCCATGCGTCTCCACAAACGACCATCTCAGATTCACTCTCTCTATTTCGAGACTTGAAATGTCCTGACTTTCTCGACCTCGAGAACTCCAATATCCCGAACGCCGATATCCTGATAAGTCAATCCTTTCGGGACTTTCACCCTCCTTTTCATGAAGGCTTTACCCCCGTGCAAATCCTGTCAATCCAACGAATGACGGGTATCTATGGGAACATCCGATGGTTCCTAATCTCCTGGGCTTGCACCTTGGAAACCCAGTCGTAACCTCCTCGCTCCTTCGTGGACGTGAAAACCAATAGTCCAGATCTTTCTCTCCTGCCGATCTGACGGCTGCTGTGCTCTCTCTCCCGAGCTTGCACACTTTCTTCCCAACCTTGGGAGAATTACAAGTTCTCAAAGGCCTCGACCTTTGTCTTCCTTCTCCTCTGCGAACTCCTTTACTTGAGTTCTCGCCTGCACTCTTCATCGATGCTATTCCTCCTGAGCTTATCCTTCTTCCGAACCCTTAAAGGATTCTTCAACTCCTGCGCCTCTATAAGGTAGTCACATGCACATAGTTTTGTCCCTCATGAGCTTGTCAAACACTCAGACCCCTAAGGGATTTTTATCCTTCTTCCTTCCTCCTGCAGATGGAGAATACTTGGATGCTCTCCTGGCTATCCTCTGCCTCAAGCAACTTCTTGCTGAGCCTTCAGGGTGTTCAAAAACCCTGTGAAGATCCCTCAATGGATTCTTCCTCTAAATTACAGAACTCAAAGAGTTCTCTTTTCTTCTGTCTGCACACTTACTCAATGCCCCCCTGGTAGAGTATCTTTTCACAGAACGTCAACAGTTCTGCCTTCTGTGCACTCCTTGCACCTGCTCAATGCCCACCTGACAGAGCTCTTCAGAATCCTCAGTGATTCTGGTTCTTCTTGAACTCGCAACAGAGTTCTATCTCAATGCACCACTGTGCATATGCTCAATGCCCACTTGGCAGATCTCCACAGAACTCCTTAGAGATTCTGTTTGCAACTGTGTTCTTCTCCCACAGCCTAGCCTCCAAGGTATTCAACAACCTTGAGGTCTTTCTTCTGAGTTGTTGATTCCATTTATTGTGCCGTAGCACGTCTTCATTTGAACCCGCAGTGTTCAGAAATGCACCTCTGTGCACGACTATTAGAACCCACATCTTTCTGTCACACCCTCCTGGTGTGAAGCCTCAAAGACTTCTATCCATGAAAATCAAACACACTCCTGTAAATGTAAACCTACAACATACATCTATAGCATATAATGGAACACACCAAGACATCCACATAACACAAAAATACGTGTAGGAAAAACTACTTCTGTTTATATTAAAATGGAAAATGCCTGTTTTTACAAGGTGTTCCTGAGCACGGCCTGTAACAAGGTCTCGGCTCCCTCTCTTCTGTTCTACTCACAGATTCTCTTCTCTCCCCTCTATGCTAGCTCTACTAAGTCACAACTCTCTCCACCCACTTCCACAAAATGAGATCCTAAATCTCTTTTACCTGAGGGGGATCTTCGAGCTCTTCCCTCCAACCTACCTACCCTATTCAATTACATTGAATGGGCTGTCTAGTCCGCTATCCAGATCTAGATCTCAGCCTTACAAACATTTAAGGCCTATCTTATCTACAGCCTGCGCAAAGGCACGACTTCACAGCTCAACAGCCTAAACATTAAATTACATTCAATTCCAGTTTTAAATGAGGACTGCGCCTCTCTTTAACACGCGACTTGAATTTGCTGACGTGGCTAGCTGGCTGGTCGGTTGACATGGAGATATGCTCTTGCATCACTATGCCTCAAGAGTGAAGAATCAATAGATAATTTATTGGCTTCATGGAGCACTAGACACAATTAATATGGCAGGACGTATGTGGATAGTTGAAGTTAAATGTCTCTTGAAAATCTATGACTTTGAAAGACAATTTACTGTAATGATTTCTCGATCTTCCAAAGCACATGGCTATACCTTTTTTGTTCTCTAGGGAATTTGACACTATAGGAATACAATTATTTTTGAAAATTCTCGTCAGAATGAATATTCTCTATGTACTCATATTGTCTTGGCTATCAAAGAATACCCATGTGCCTTTGAAGGTTAAAAATTAGACTTTCTCGTGAACTCTGTTTATTTTGAACAGAGGTCGATTGGATTTTTTGATGGTGTTGCGGTCAGAGGAGATTGCGGAATGGGCATAATTCTTAAGCTGAGTACTTCACATTACTTCATGATACACCTTTTTGTTGGGCATGGAAATAATACCAAAGTTGAATTACTTGGTTTGTGGGGACTCTTGTCCTTTCCGTATTCTATACATATTACTGATCTTATGGTGGTTGGTGACTCAAAGACCATTATAGATTGGTTTAATAACAAATCTCAGCTTAATTACCTTGGATGCAGAAAATTTCAAAGCTTAAATCAAAGTTCTCATGGCTTCATAGCTTCCATGTTCACAAGAAATTTAATACTATGGAAGACACTTTATCAAAAGAGGCTTTAAGGAAAAGGATTGGATGGCTCATCTATGAAGAATTCAACTTGAATGCAATTATTAGTGCCAACTCATTTTTTGTCTTGTAGTTTTTAAAAATTTCATCTTCCATTGTAATGGCTGTATAACATTTATATTAGCCTTGTGATGGTTAGATTTGATAGATAGACTTTTTGATATTTTCTGATAATTGAAATTCTCACAGACTTTATCATGACAAAGATGTTCCAGAAAATAGATTGATAAATGGGATGTATATGTGATTGTAAAATTCATCTCTTATGACTACATGACACTCAAGATTTTGTAAAGTTTCATTTGATTCTAATCTGAATAGCAATGAAACTGCTTTTTTCTGGGAAAAAAAACTATGTAAATTATATATAGTTTATATAAACTATATATATGTTGTAAAATTTTATAAAAAA
>ML785050.1:126382-136383 GCA_009831015.1 Picea engelmannii | reverse complement strand
TTCTTCTGCTTTTCCCATGCCAGCGTTCTCCCTGATTTTCTGAACTGGCTCTTTACTCTGCCTCCTCTACACATGCCACCTCATGCAACGCTGTGTTCCAACAGTCGTGTTCCAGCAGTTGTGTTCCAGCATCCGTGTTCCAGCAGTCGTGTTCCAGCAGTCGTGTTCCAGCAGTCGTGTTTCAGCATCTACGTTTCAACATCTGAGATTCGACATTTGTGTTTCAGCATCTACATTTCAACATCTGAGATGCAGCATTTGTGTTTCAGCAGTCGTGTTTCAGCATCTACGTTTCAGCATCTGTGATTCAACAGTTTGTATTTGTGTTGCAGCGTCTGTGTTTCAGCTTCTATGTTCCTGCCTCTGTTCTCCATAAACAATCGATTGCCATCAATGACAACCTTGATCATCTGCATCATCAACCTTGATCCTTCCCAAAGTCCTTCAAACACGATACATGCCCAACATCCGATGTCCTTTATGGGGAATCAACCTATGATGTCTCCACAGATGCAAAATCCTTACGCTGGTTAGGGCCATGGTTTCTACCAGAACCTGGGCCAGCAGCCAAACTTTTACTGGCAACCTAGTGCCAGTCAAACTCCAGGACCCTTTTTCCTAGGCTCTCAGCAGCAACCCAAACTACCATTCCTGGTGACGTTACACTTGCCAGATTTGACAAGGTTGTTAAATGATCTTATTTGTCACGATCCATGTTGGCCTCCTATGCCAACGAAGTTGCCTTCGGACATTCCAAAGTTCGAGGCCAATCCTAACGAAGATCCAGGTGATCACGTGACTACCTTCCATCTTTGGTGTTCATCTAACTCATTGAAAGATGACTCCGTCTAGTTGCAATTGTTTCAACACACTCTTATCGGGAGTGCTATGAAATGGTACATTGAGCTTGATCGCTCAAGATACTCTTCTTTTGGCGAACTGGCGATGGCCTTCCTTAACCATTTTAAGTTACCTGTGAGATACGACGCTGGCACAGAGCTGCTGGCCAATTTCGAATAGACAACATCGGACCATATCTCTGATCATATCCGAGAGTGGAGACGCCGGAAGAGTCTAATTAAAGTACCAGTCCCACCAGCATTCCTGCTTGAGTGGATCCTTAAGTCTCTGGTCCCTCAATTATCCAAAGACGTCGCAACTTCTGGGGTTTTCTTCGAGGAAGATGCCATCATGAGGGCTCAACAGTTTGAGCTTATCTATTCTCAGTCTGGTTTGTTATACAAAATCCTGTCGGATGCACCACGATCGATACTGGATAAAACTAGACAGAGAGCTGGACCACATGCCGATGGTATTGTTGGTTTAGCCCAAACCAAGCCCGTTGAGCAATTGACGAAACAATTGCAACAATTATCTATAAAACACTTAGCGGCCAGCCAGACTACTGCTTTGGCTGCTCCTCCTACCCAAACGTCGGAAGTACATTCCGTACAGTCGACTAACCTAAAGGCCACCCAACAGCCTGAAGGGAAGAAAAAACAACGAAAGAAGGGTAAGGGGAGAAAAAACCCACTGATAATGCTGGCGAGGGCACCACGAAAAAATGGAAGGTGAGGTATCCGTGCAACTTGTGTACGGAAGACCACCTGACCCATCTTTGTCCTCGACTTGCAGAGGCCCAAAAGTTTGTCACACAGCAATAGCAAGCGGTGTTGACTAATCCCTTTCAACATGGGCAAAATTTAACTCAAGCCTCTACAAGTACGGAAGGGGGTAGCCAAGAAACCTGCCCTCCTCCAAATAATGCCTCATCCGCGAACGTATATATGGTTAGGGGTGATGCATTAATAACAACTAGAGCGCACGACTATAGTAAACCAAGCACCTCTGAGAAGGGCAAAGAAGCCGAACTCCCATCTCTTCCTCTACAGATTGAGAAGATGTTGGGAGAAACGATGACACGCATTCCAAAGGGTGCATTTAAGAAATCTTCTCATAACCCAAACGCGAGGGCCGCCTATAATTACTCTGTGGTGGAGGATTTATCACAAACCCCTTGTGCGATGTCTGCTTTGGAAGTCCTCCAAAGCTGCCCTGCTCAGAGGAAAGCCTTGTTAACTGCTTTAGGCTCTACTGAGACTTGTAACCTGGGTACCATCATGTTAGATACCACCAACTTAAAACCTCGTCTGCCTTACCACGTAGCGTTTCAGATAGTAGTGGCTCATCCCACGAAAACTTTTACATGCAATATCTTTCACACGGTGGTCGACGAGGGCACCTCGACATGCGTTATGTTGTTATCATGTTGGAAGGCCATTGGCTAGCCCACTTTGTCTCCATAACCTACTATCCTCACTGCATTCGACGGTCATTCTTTCCGACCACATGGCATCATCCCTTCTTTCCTTGTGCAGTTATGAGGGAAGACCGTGTGTATCGAAGTAGAGGTAGTCGACGCTCCCCTCGACTATAACCTCTTGTTAGGTCGTAGTTGGACTTATTCTATGCAAGCTGTGGTTGCTACAGTTTTCCAAGTCTTGTTGTTTCCACACGAAGGCCGGATAGTGACCATCGATCAATTTTCCTTCTCTAGACCTGACCCAGCTTTGGGGGCATCCACGGTTCCCATGATTGATAATCCTCAAGCCGGTGTCATTAACGTAGGAGTTGGTTTGTGCCCATCCTTGATGGGTACCTTCAATTACCCACCTCCTCATGACGATGTCAAGTTTATATCTAATCACCACAAGGCTGAAATTTTTCAAGTGTCGTCGTTCCGCACGACTTACTTTGAGGATCCGTGGATTCTTCCTTCCCCATTAGCCACGATGGATGAGACAGGGCACTCCGGCATGTCCATGCCCTTGTCGGTTGCTGAAGTACCGTACTCTTTAGTCCAGCAAGCTTTAGCTAACCCTGATCCGACTCCCGCACGAGAGTTGGATCCACCTCTAGAGCCTATCTGGGCTCAGGGTTCTCTCGTCAACATCGATTCGTTAGACTTAGTCTTTCCTTCTGACGAAGTAGTAATCGAAGCAATGACTAGTTCAGACAAACCTTGGGAAGATCTCCATCACAGATCATATTTCCTCCCAAAGTTAAGCCGAATCAAAGCAGGAGAATTCACCGTGACTATGACTGGAGATAGGTCTTGTCATACTAATCCCTTAGCTACACACAAGATCTATGTTGAGGGTAATATGGCAACCATTGCTGAAACAATACCTATCAATGTCTCCAGAACCCCTGGCGTCATAGACAATGTTTTCGTCGGAGCATATAGCTCCCCCGAGGAGATTCCATGCATCGACCCACAAAGTGTTAATCTTGAGCTACCTTTGTTGTTTTTCAATCTCACTTTGAGATCCAAAAGCAACATCCGGTGAGACTGCATTTATGCTTTTCGATCTCGTCTGGATTAATTGAGAAAAGTAACCATTATGGAGTCTTCTTTAATCCCTTTTCAGACTCCTTAAAGATGAAAAGATTGCCGAGTGACCTTGTTTCTTCACACTCGTTAAATTGGTCCAGAAGAACGTTCCTTCAACGGGTCTTCTTTTAAGCCCTTTTCAGACCCTTTAAACATGAAAAGATTGCCGAACGATCTTGTGGCCTTTCACGCTCGTTAAACTGAAATTTGAAGTCACGTCTGTCTGGCGATAGTTTACCCCTTTTTCGGTCCAGACGGTCAACTGTACGAACAAAGGTATACTCTATTGAATTCCCGTTCTTTAGAAGAGTACCCTCAGGTATAATTTTATTCATTTTTCGGGCCTGAGGGACTAAATTTATGAAAAAGAAACCCCCACGGAGTCCATAGTTAAGCTCTTTTCAGACTCCCTAAAATTGAAAAGATCGCCGAGGGACCTTATTCTTTCACACTCGTTAAAATGGTCCAAAAGAACATTCCTGACGGAGTCCATAGTTAAGCTTTTTTCAGACTCCTTAAAAGTGAAAAATTAGCCGAGTGATCTTGTCCTTGTCACACTCGTTAAAATGGTTTTGAGTTGACGTCTAATTGGTGCTAGTTTATCCCTTTTTCGAACCGACTAGACTATTGTCGAAAAAGGTACCCCAACAGAGTCTCCTTTTATGCTTTTTTAGACTCTCTAAATATGAAAAACCACCGATCTTACCTTCTCCGGGCTCGTTAAACTTACATCGAAGGACATTACTATTGTGTGTTCTATCAACCGCATTTGCATACCTTATCCACCAGCCTTGTGACTGTTTGCTTCTACATCTTAACACCTTTGGCCGTCGGAGGATTTTTCCCGAGTATCATTTTACCAGAACATCAGTCTTGTCCTTGCGCATTGAGCTTGTATGTTTGCAGTACTCGTTCCTCCATTGTAACGTAATATTCCTTTATTCTTTTTCAAAAATCATCAAAAAGAACAAAAAATCAAATATACCCCAAAAAGAGGATGGGAAAAGTATTTTCTTTATTGGCAGCATAATGAGTCGCCCTTGGATGAAGCACATCTGTCTGTTTGATCATCAGACTATGGGATGTAGTACGACCTTAGGAAGCTTTTTCTCACTATATAGAGTTGTGTCCTCCACCGTTTGGTTACTCTTCCAGACAAATGGAGAGTTTGCGTTGCCTCCTGCTTCGTAGACTTATTATTAACAGATATGCTGCCTAAGTCTTATCACTTGTCGTGCTATTGTCCAAGGGAGGTTTGTCACTAAGCCTAAGTTGGCCCCTCTGCAATATGTCTCTTGTCCGCATACCCGACCATCCTGAACATCCAATCAAGTCCTTGTTCGAAATCACTGAAGCCTTCAGTCCGATCATCAAGATTATCAAGTCCATAACCGACGAGTCGTCGAAGACCTCTGGGTAGTGCAGTCATACACTCATATTACACTCCTACCCGAGTTTTAGAAGATTTTGAAGTTGTTGCTCGAGCTCTGAAGTATAGCCATCAAGCCGAATCAACTTCTGGAAGATGGATACTCTATATGTATATCTTTTTGATTTCGAGATGTAGCTTCCCTGTGTATTATTCACGGCTACTCTTTATAGTTATTTGACATGGATCTACAGTGTATTTGATTGGTAGCCATGGTTCTATTTTATCCCGAGCATGGGTATGCCTGCCTCGGTGAGACATTTGTTATTTTGCAAATGACACCTCCTGGTTCCTGATTCTTGGGCTCACTCATTCAGCATATCAGTACAGATTGGTAAAAGATTGGTAATGTATTTCGGCCATCAGATGCTCTTCTGACCTCACACATTAAGGGGCATATGTTATAACCCTAAATTACACCACACATGCTTACCTGGCATCAGGCCAACTCATATCCCTTCATTGCCAAAACATTTGCTGAAAAATCTCTTTGAAAATCCTCTTGGGTCAAGGCCCACGTGCCCTAACCCACTACTGCATGCGTGTGAATGCTGGCAGGCCTACTACAACCCACGTTTACCTAACAAAACACAAAAATAGGAAAGTTGTCGACGGGACAAAAATCTATGGGTCAGTTAAACTGAAACTCCCGGCCATGCATGGTCGAGAGTTCGTCCAAAACCCTATCTCCTTCTAGCCTATAAAAGAAGGGGTAGGGGTACCATTTGGAGGAGGAAAATTATAAGCGAAGAAACTCTGCCCATTTTCCGAATACATTGTCCCAACCCTTTAGCCTTTCCTCAAGCCTAAGGAGAATTAACGCAAAGCAGTTGGAGGACAAAAGAAGAGGAGTAGCCCAGGATCAGGATCAAGGAGCAGTGGCCGGTCTCGACTTTGATTGTAAGTTGATTCATTTTGAAAATAATAAAAGAATACTTTTCCCGTCCCAATGCATGAGTTATCTATGATTTGTTTAATTTATACTTAATTTCTAACCCTCAAGTAGAAAAGTAGCATGCATGCGTAGTGTTTTGTCTTGATTGCAAGATTATCTTTGGAAGGATCAGCGCAAGTAAGCGGGAAAAGCGCAATGGAGGATCTACACCAAACATTAGTAAAAAGGTTAGTAGTTTCTTTCCATGCATGTATTGTGAAAGAGGGGTTTAAGTTTTGGGTTGTAGGTTAAAAAGTAATTTCTTTACGGTCAAAATCTGCATGCAAGTCTGACCCTAGTTTGCTAGTCCGTAGGGTATTTTTCCCAACAACAATGTGTCTGGACACAGCTATATGGGATCCAGGCGCAGAGGATAGTAGCAGGTTAAGTGCATAGGAGGATATAACTGCTCATACAGGATACAGTGTGAGTCAGGGGGAGATGGCATCTAGTGATGGGATGCAGTGGCATACAAGAGTACCCAGCAGCATAGGAGACAATGGACAGTTCAACACGACATCTTATGCAGAGGGTGTTTTTGGGGATTCCAGAGTTGACACTAGCAGGACTGACACTAGCATTGAGGGGTCTGAGATGGTACCTCAACATGACCATGATCAGGAGTCACACCACGTAGCAGCACAGTTGAGAGTTAGTGAGGCTATGATCATGGCAGCCACTAGACGTATTGATGACATGCATGTAGTGATGGTAGATTACAGTTGGAGAGCATCAGTGGCATAGGGTAGCTCAGATGGTGGATTTTCCATGGATGATTTTCACACTCTCCAGGAAATAGTATCTATGATGAGGACTGACTACCAGCAGTTGTTGACAGACAGGGATTATCTACTAAGGGTTGGTGAGATCTATCAGGAGGCTTTGAGGGAGAAGGAGTTGGAGATGGTTCGACTCACTCAGGAGTTGGAGAGCACTCGAGGATTCTTGAGAGGCACATATAAAACCCTTCAAGAATTAGAGTCTAGATCAGTTGAGTCTCTTGAGGAGGTTTGTCAGAGATCCACTTCATCGGTCTTAGTAGACACTCAAATATATCATTTAGTCACGATGCTAGGAGATGTTGATGATCGAGCAGAGGAGCACCAGATGATGGATGACACTTCCATTCGTGTTTTGAGAGCAGTTGACCTCCATGTAGAGGTTGATCCAGCAGTATGCCCAGGATCTATGATGCAGCATGAGTCTGCAAGAGACTACATGGGTAGGCCGGAGCATACAATGAGGAGTGCTAGCCCACAGAGACATGCCGAGTTGTATGATGAGATTCAGAGGGGTATAGTGCCTTGCAGGGAGGAGACGCACTTAGGGGAGTATGTGGATGTCACTCATTCACAACAACACATAGTTGTGGGTGATCACCTTCACCGTTTCAGCAGTTGCATGGGTGATGGGAGATGGAGATTGCTTTACCAGCAGTTGGAGGAGTTACTTTTGGTTGTGCCTAATGATTGGAGTTTAGTGATGACCATAGGAGAGCATCTATCATGGATACCGATGGATGAGATTCTGGTCGAGTCCTTGGGATTGACTGGGGCAGGTGGTATTTTTCAGCTCTACAGTCAGCCACATATATCTCTGTTATCCTTTTTCAACACATTTATCATTGACAACAACATGAGGAGGATAGCAGATGAGCACAGAGGGCTTCTGACAGTGATCAGTCTCACACAGGAGCAGTTAGAGGAGATTGGAAGTGATAAACTTCCAAATTTTCCATGGTACCTGGGAGTTCGGTTTGTTAGAACGATGTTCATGTTGACCCAGGTTGTACCAGAGAGCCACACACTCCACCTTGGGTTGGTTTGGAGTGGGTCTGCGGGTACTTGTCCTATGGGGCGAGACCCTTCCTTCCGCTTGATCATCATGACAGGGCATGGAGATGTTTGGACATGTCCTTCTTCTACAGAGATACCTTTACAGATACAGTGTCTAGACAGTAGGTCCTGTGGTCGCAGGTATTTCATCTTGAGGATCCAGGAGAGGAGGATCCAGTATATATGCAGGGGGAAGACAGTCATGGTCATAGTAGCACAGTGTCAGCATGAGGATCTTCGACAGAGGTTAGCATGGGACCCAGGGATTGCAGGATTGGGCGTTGCACGGATTCACAGGAGAGAGTGAACCATTGGAGGGGAAAGTTATTCTAATTTTCAATTGAGCTTCAGTGTTGAGTGGAGCGCACCGCTTGCGAGTATCTCATGGAGGTCTTGCAGTACCTCATCTTGGCATCAGCATGTGTAGTTGATGGAGGCCGTGTGGATCTTGGTAGAGATTGGGAGGATGGACTCATTTTGAGATGAGGTCATGTGTCATCTGCAGGAGGTTCACAAGGTTGATATCTTTCAGTACTATGCTTCACAGAGTATTGCAGTTCACTTCCTGATATGGGATCCAGGGGGTGGAGTGTACTATTGTTCATCTTTGGATGGGTTCTACTATGTATCCCACAGGTGGACATGGGATCCTAGCATTATACTTGAGGGTATTCGGTTATTTCTTGAGGACAGACAATTTTCTAGTAGGGAGGACTATAATGTCCCCACTTTGGGACATCATCACAGGGTAGAGACTTATGATGACCAGAGTAGCCAGATGGATGTTATAGTGAGTACAAGGGTATTTGAGAGGCATTGTGGGGTCCAGATGGAATTTACCATCATATTCCATCATTATGAGCCATTCCACACAAGTTGGCTTTGGTTTTGTTCCATTCTGACGATTTCCATGATTTTGACTATTTTGAGCTATAAGTTAATTAAAATCACTAAAGAGGTCATTTTGGGAACATTACTTGGAGGAACCTCTCAGTGTAGTAGCTCATTGGAATCGAGAGGAGAAACACTACAGGATGGGATGGCTAGAAGTGACTTTCAGTGGCCAGGGAAGCCACAAGGAGAGATAAGGAGATTTTCAGAGGTAAAAAGGTTAATTAATTAATTAAAGTGATTTAATTAATTAATTAAATATTAATAAAATGAAAGTCACTTTGGAGGGACAAGGTGAGCCAAAAATTATAAAAGGAAGGCAAGGGCCTCTACTCATCATTCATGTATGTTTATCAGTTTGATATATGGCTTTAGCTAGTGAGCCCATCTCTTGGGGTTTTTGAGGGTTTTGTCTTAACAAACCCTAGAGGACGATTCGGTGGTGAAAGATTCCACCTAGTTTGTCCCAAGCTTGGTCTCGGAGATGCAATACTCTCCCACACCATTCTATTCAGATTTACATCAGTGCAGGAGGTTCTACACAACCACAGGCACAGGAAGAGGAGGAGGGTGCACCATTGGGGGTTTCCAGCAAGGGGGGCACACCATCTTTGGAGAGAGATTCGTTGTAGGAGATTGGCAGGGTCGTTGAGGATTCTATCACTTGGGTTTTCATTACAGGGCCTTGGACATCAGATCTAGTGCTTTCTGAGTTAGTTTTATGGCTCAGATTATTTCTTGAGCAGTGGGGCGAATTGAAGAGAAGGAGGGCGTTTTTTAGATCCAGATCTAGTCCGTTTGGAGGGGTTACACTTCAGATTTGACCCTGAGACTTCACCTATTGACTTGCAGTGTCCCGATCTATATTTCTGGAGATTTTCAGAGCATTTGGAGACCTCCTTTAGCAGGGCCGAATTATCTAGGGCTCAATCATCCAGTGGGGTGCACCATTCAGTGGGGGATTTCAGATCTACAGAGATTGAGAGGGATCTTGGAGATTCGGGCACTTGGGTTGTTCTTACCATCACCCAATCTATTAGTTGGGATATTTCTTAGGGTGATTGGACACTTTTGGTAGCAGGGCCGAATTATCTAGGGTTTCAGTGATCCAGTGGGGCACACCATTCAATGGGGGATTTCAGATCTACAAAGATTGAGAGGGATCTTGGAGATTCAGTCACCTGGGTTGTTCTTACCATCACCCGATATATCAGTTTGCATATTTATTAGGGTGATTGGACACTTTTGGCAGCAGGGACGAGTTATTGAGGGTTTCAGCCTTCTATTGGAGCGTGGCATTCTTTAGCTGGAGAGTTTGGCATTCAGATCTGCTTGTATTGATCTTCATTTCTTATTCAACCTTTGGAGGCATCTTTGTATTAGCAGGAGCATTTTGTAGTAGGTCTTATCTATTGTCTATCTTCTTGGCCATCTGTTGAGCATTCCAGATCGACATCTTCATTGTAGCAGGTTTCTCTATTTTATGAATAAAGAAGAATTGAGATGTTTTGGCTTGTC
>ML785050.1:76167-126332 GCA_009831015.1 Picea engelmannii | reverse complement strand
TAGCAGGTTTCTCTATTTTATGAATAAAGAAGAATTGAGATGTTTTGGCTTGTCTATCTTATTGCATATGGTTGAGGTATGTTCCATGGTTATCTCTTTCTGTTAATTGCTGCATACACACATATAAACACATCTAAAAGGTATATCAACAAAGTGTTTGATGAAATACCTCACTCAGAAAAAGTTTTAAAAAGACACCAAAACAGTGATGATCCTTGCATAATGGCTTGGGGTCATTACATGGGGCCATGGCTTGGCCCGCAAGGGCGATGTCAGACATCGCTCCATCGCCCGCAGGTCAGGCTGTGGCCCCATTTGACCATGGATTAGACCGCGTTGGGGGGGTGTTGGGTCGATGCCCAACATCGCCCATGTAGCCCTCCCTATCGTATATATAAGTTTATATATTTTTATATGTAGAGTTTATATATGATGATGAATATTATTAATGTCCACTAAGACCGAATTGGTCTATCGAACTTTAAGAGGGTAAGTGATTACTTGTGATTCTTTTTTGTTTTTGTGCTCATAAAACATTAAGAGAAGTTTTCCAAGATCACCATAGTTTTTTTGAGTTAAGAGGTTAGGAATGTTGGTAGTGTGACAAATATTTTGAAAATTAGATCTAATTTGGGTATAGGCTGGACAATATAAGAGAAAGTGCTTTTCATCTTCAACCTTTTTAGTGTCACAAAGGTGACACACTCTTTCATCCCAAGGCGTTTTAGGAATTGACCAACGCCCAATTTCACTATGGAGCTTGTGAGAATTTGTTCTTATCTTCGCGATGCTTATTTTTTTCTTTACACTTGTCAAAACATATAGATAATTTTGATCTTCTAGATTAGAGTTGACAACATCCTTATATTACCTTAATTTTCTTTTTTCCTCTAACTCTTTATCACACCACATTTTCTCCTTAAATTTTGATTTGATGATATTTTTAATAATATCTTTATTCTGCAAAATGGTGTCTTCCATGATTCCCCAATAGTTTACTCAAGAGTTGATGGTGGTTATGACTTGATTTTGAAGCAATTTTAGGAAGCCTCTTGTCTTCCATGTTATTTAACTTGTTCTTATACATTAGGTACTTAGTTATAGTTGTTATTATACATTAGGTACTTAGTCATAGTTTATATATATATATATATATATATAAAAGAAAATTTAAAATATCAAAATACCACTTAAAAAAGGAGGGGGTGCTACTAGTAGCACCATTTTTAAAAACGGGGTAAAAAATGTGAGGCCCCCCAAAAATGAAAGCTGTTAAGTTAATAACTATGTTCTACATGATAACATCAATATTACCCACATTATAATACCTCTTTTATCTTGAGTTGTAAAAGTGTCAAGTTTTTGGATTAAAAATAGTGAATGCGATAACCTTCACACTCACTTACAATCTACTCAAATGTAAATAAAATTGAGTGGAGGGAGAGATTTTTTACTTTGCAACGACAACTAGAATATTGTTATAGTGAATGATTGAGAGAAGCTTCTAAACAATATTATGTGAAGTGAGGGGAGTTGAGACTTAAAAAAAGCCCAAAGATGTGGAGGATTTGATTTGGTAGTGAAGAGAAATCAAGCTGTAACATCTAGGATAAGAGGGGACATGGTGGTCAAAGGTGTGAATTCCAAACACACATGAGTGTGGGAGATGGAAACCTTTCCTAAACATAGAAAGATGTTGCAATTAAATGACACTAAGAACTGCATAATAAATTTAAAATTGAATCTTAAATCACAAACCCCAAGATAAATCTAAAATTGAATCTTAAACCATCAACTTCACAAAACCATCTTGACAAGAAACCTACATAGAGGAAACTTTTTTAGAGAGAGAAAAAAAGAAAAAATACATATTCAAAATATTGCTAGATTTGAAGATCTCTTCAAAGGCTTAAATGGGGAAGATATAAGACAGAGGGAAAAACACATGTTCAACATATTGCGAAGATTATATGAAGATTTGAAGTTTCAAGTCAAAGAGGAAAAATTAAAGGTTGTAGGCTAAACGTTCTATGAAATTACAATTTTTTCAGGGGACATTTATTCGAAATCCGGTAAGAAATTGTTAGATTTGTAGATTTGAGTGATTATTTCTAGCTAATCCGATTGCCCCAGGGGCTTTTTAGCATGCTGAATCCATTTCTGTGTTTAGAAATGGATTTTGAATAACAAAAAATAGTGATTCGTGTAAATTTATATCATCAGATTCCAATGAAAAAAACTATTTCGTAGAACAACTAGACAAAGCTCTAGTATAGTGATTGATAAAAATAAACGTGAATATTAAAGTGAAGTACTTAAAAACACTTCATTACAACAAAATTAAATGGTTGATATTTTTTCTTTTTTGGATTTTATCTAGTCAACTTTATTATGATTATTTTTTGTTTTTGGTGGAATTTGTAATTGGGTGGGTTCGTACTCATATGACATGGGGTTGATTCTAATTGTTACCACTATAACCTCCAGGTGTACCTTTGCGGTCTTATGTGCCCATGCACAATATACATGGCTTTGCAAGGATCGAACCAATGACATCACAAAAAGTCCCTTAACAATGCACTCAATCACTAATTGATCCTCACCTCTGGGACATCATCACCATCATTATTAAATTTAATGAATTTCCTAATTCAATTATGTGCCTAGGGAAATGAAAAAGAACCTTAAATTAGTATCACTAAGGTCATAGTCTAAAGTTCTATGTTTTGTCCCTTTTCTCGGGACATTTTTTGTTTAATTTTTCTCGACATCTGGAGATAAATTGTTGGATATGCATATTTAAGTGGTTAAGTCTATACAATCTGAGTGCCCCATGGGTGTTTTAGCATGTTGAATCTATTTATGCATTCATAAATGTAATTTAAACCACAAAAAATTGCGATTTCATCAAGATTTATGCCACTGGACTCTGACAAAAAAGACCAAAACCTAGAATGTTTAGACAACACCATCACTAAGATGATAGTATATTCAAGAAGGGTGGTTGTTAGATAGGTATAACTCTGGTTGTCATGAGTTGTTGTTTTACAATATGATTACATTTCGAATTATTTAAGTGATAAAAATATTATTAAATACTAAATAATTAAGAAAACATTATGATTAAATTTAATGAATTATTTAGTTTAAACGTTCTACATTTTGGCCCTTTTCCAGGGATATTTTCCAACGATATTTGCCTGAAATCTGGAAAAAAATTGTTGTATCTACAGATTTGAGTGGTTAATTCTATGTAATCCTAGTGCCCCAGGGGTTTTTCAACACGCTGAATCCATTTTTGCATTCAAAAATGCAATTTAAACAAAATTGTGATTTCGTGTAGATTTATGTTGCCGGATTTTGACGAAAAAGATAAAATCCATTTATATTATTAAAAATTCTTATCATTTTATCTCCCATGCTTTATTATGTTTTGGTTAAGAACATGGATTTTCTCTTTGAAGGTTATATGTTTAAATCCAGAGGGGGTAGGGTATGTATATCGCTCTACACTTTAGCAGTCAAATCACTACGCGAAGGAGGTCCTTTATCCCACAAACAAGGGGGTCTCATACACCAATTTGATGTCTCGCGTGGCGATAACCTTAAAACTAGATTATTATTATTATTATCATCATCATCAATGCCACATACATTTTTGGAAAGAGTGTGGGAATTACGTATTTTTGGTTCTAATATTTCTAAAGAGGATGAAGGATTGAGATTGAAGCAATAATAAATGTATATAGCTATTTTCATATAATTGTTTTTTGAATATTACAAAATATTTTAGTTATTTTTAGATTGAGATTGAAGAAATAATAAATATTTATTTTTATTTGTGTAATTGTTTTTTGAATATTAGGAAATATTTTAATTATTTTTATATTTTATATAAAGAAAATTAGTTTTATTTATTTTTAATTTTTAATAATAATAATAATACTAATCTATTTTTAAGCCCCCGGGGGGCAGCTCAATTGGAAAGTGTCGTGATATGGCGTGTTATGTTCGATGAGGTTCCAAGTTCAAATATCCCCCCACTTACCCGTGCCTGCGGAAGGGGAATACGTATGGCACATGGAGGTTATAGTGGTAGCGGTCGGAATCGACCTCGTGTCACACGAGTATGAGACCGGCCCAGTTGCCGATTCCGCCAGTCATAAAAAAAATAAAAATACTAATCTATTTTTAAGGTCATGGCCAAGCCATACACCAAATTGGTGTATGAGATCCCCTTGTTTGTAGGATAAAATGATTGGAATACTAAAGTCTACAAAGGTGTACATACCCTACCCTCCTCTAGATTTGAACCTGTAACATCCAAGCAGGAAACACCCAAAAGGGTTAGATCCATTGGTGAGGAGTGAATATTTTTTCACCAGCAGGCAAGGTTCAATTCCCGTGAGAACTTTCCTGGAGCCATGGGGACACCTTAAGGTAGTGGTCGAACGTGTGGTTGCACCCATAGAGATTATATTAAATGGTATCATGACCTGTGCACAGATAAGTGGATCAAACCCCACCCCCATTCCCTTAAAATTTTATTCCCAGGGTCATAGCTCGATGGTTGGGTAGCATGTTTGTTATCCTCCTCACCTAGGTTCAATTCTCACAAAGTGGACATGTTGGCCTATTGTGATAAGGCTAGAAGGGTATATGCCCCTTGGGATAGAGGTTCCACTCCGATGGGTTTCATGACATCTCAGCTCATCCTAAGTCATAAATTTAAACATCCGAGGGAACACATGTTCTTAACCATTAGGCCCACTTGTACATATGTAATAAAAAGAAATAATTGATATTAATAAAAGTAAAATTGCCAGCCAATATTTTTTACAAGTTAAAAAACTATTTACAAGTCATTTTTTACTTGTAAATTTATTTTATTAACCCATATATGTATGATGATGATGATGATGATGATGATTAACATCCACTAAGACCGAATTGGTCTATCAAAACTTAAGAGGGTAAGTGATTACTTGTGATTCTTTAGAATTTTGTTTCTGTGGTCGAAAAGCATTAAGATAAGCTTTCCAAGATCACCAAACTTTTGTTGAGTTAAGAGGTTAGGAAGGTTGGTAGTGTGACAAATATTTTGAAAATTAGATCTAATATGGGTATAGGCTGGACAATATTAGAGAAAGTGTTTTTCATCTTCAACCTTCTTAGTGTCACAGAGGTGACACACTCTTTCATCCCATGGCATTTTAGGAATTGACCAACGCCCAATTTCACTATGGAGCTCATGAGAATTTGTTCTTATATTAGTAATGCTTATTTTTTCTTTACACTTGGAAAAACAAATAGATAATTTCAATATCTTCTAGATTAGGGTTGATTACATCCTTATAATACCTTAATTTTCTTTTTTCCTCTAACTCTTTATCACACCACATTTTCTTCTTAAATTTTGATTTGATGATTTTTTAATAGTATCTTTATTCTGCAAAAGGGTGTCTTCCATGATTCCCTAATAGTTTAGCCAAGACCAAGCATCTTTATGCCATCCTCGCTTGAGTCAATGGTGGTTATGACTCGATTTTGAAGCAATTTTAGGAAGCCTCTTGTCTTCCATGTTGTTTAACTTGTTCTTATACATTAGATATCTAATCATAGCCATGCTCTCAATGGGGGAGAGGCTTGTTTCTAAGAGGAGGATGGGATAGGGCGTATTTCCTTTAATTTTGAGATTATAGGTTATAAAATTATTTTGTATTTTCTCTATATTTCTCCAGGATTCATGAGATATACTACATCCCAAGGCTTCACATCCATACAGAATAAAAGGTGTAACAAGAGTCTCAAAGAGGAGCTTCTTCTTATCCCAACTCCAAATATTAGTTGATTTACAATTGTTTTCAAGCCCATAATAAGCTTTACATCCCCCAATAATCCTTTTCTCAATGAATTCCAATTGAGCTTGTGGTGAATATCGATTCCAGGATATTTGTATGAAGTCACTTCCTCCAAGTTGTTGTTGTTGTATATGAAGGTATCATAAGCGATCTTATTGGATTTAATAATTATGACCTTAGTCTTATCAGTATTAACAACCATACCCATATTGGAGAAAAAATCCTTGAGGATTCTTAGTTGGTTTTCAAGATCATGGGGACTCCTTTCCATAAGAACAATATCATATGCATAAAGAAGAAGATTGATGACTACACCAGTGACAGTAGGGCCGGCATAACCTTCTTTTTCCAAGCAATCTTCTAACTCGTCAATATATATGCCAAAAAGGGTAGGGGACAAGGGACAACCTTGTATGAATCCAATATTGCAGTTAATTTCTTTTGACCAACCCTCAATGTTTTTAAACTTATCAATAATGTTCTCATACATCCTTATTGCAAAAACCCTCAACTTGAGAGGCACTTTTATCTCTTCCAACCTATTCCAAAGGTTTTTCCTAGGAACCATGTCAAAATCTTTTCTAAAGTCAACAAAACAACAAAACATATTGGTTTTAGTATTGCAAAAATCCTATGCAATGATCCTAAAGGTAACAAGATGGTCGACAATTGAATGATATCTCCTAAACCCGACCTAGCCTTTAGCTCTTTTACCGTGCATTTCTAGCCAAAGGGTAATCTTCTTTTCCAAAATAATTCCATAAAGCTTGGCTAAAATCAGGCTAATCATAATGGTCCTATAATTAGAGGGAATGTTTCTATCCCCATTTTTAAAAATAGGAACAATGAGGCTTTGTGTCCAGGGTTTATGGAAGCCTTGCTTGACTGCTAAATTGAAGATCTTGTGTATGTGAGGGATAAGGATAGGCCCTCTGATTTTAAAAATTTCAACTTGGTAGCCTTGAATGTCCTTATCTTTACCATTTGCAATTCGCTTAACCCCGAACTCTATGTCATCTAAAGAAAATACTTATTTCTTTGTAGGGATAATAGGAATGATGTCCATGGCATTAGGGAACTCGTAAAGACATTTAAGGTAGGAATTTCATTCCCTTAAGGGAATCCTATTATTTTCTTTAGTATTGTGGTTTAGAATTTGGTTCCAGAACTTCTTAGGATCCAACTTATATAGTTGTGAACATTGTTCTTGCCTTTTTTTGATATAGTACCTTTTTTTTCTTTTAATTAGGGCATTGTATGTATTGATCTTATTGAGTTTTAAGGACTCATTAGAAGCATCCCTAATGGATTTCCTAGCAATTTTACATTCTTTATTATACCAAGGGTTGGTCGTTCTATTATACTTTTTATAGGACACCTCAAAAGATAACTTGTTAATAGAAGTTGAAAGGGTAGTTGTAAAATTATGATAGAGTTCTTCAATGTTGTCCTTATAAGTTAGGAGATTTAATTTACTATTTAAATCCTTTAAGAAAAGGTCAACTTCAGTTTTGTCAAGGCACAATTTCCTTTGATTATCAGAATTCTCTTCAATGGTGCTCCTATGCATGGAAAAGTTTAGAGTTAGGGTTAAAGGTTTATGATCATAGTTGGGCTCATTGTCATTTAAAAGGTCAAAAGTTTCTATTTGGTTGGAAACGAGGATATAGGATATCACATAATCTATGACACTACTACCTAGCCCATGAATCCAATTCATTTGGTTGGAGTTTGGCCACTTCATTACTCCATTTCAAATTATTAGGTCTTGAGAGCTGTAGAGCTTGACCAACTCAGTACCAAAAAAATTCTCAATTAGGTCTTCATAGCTTCTTTTGTAACTATTAGATAAAAGAAGGTCCTCATCTAGCCATAAAGGATTATGGTTGGAATCAGTACTTAAAAGAGTAGTTTTCTTAGTTGCAGTCCTATCATTAAAGTTTCCTAGCATGAGGATATTACCTTCATTTTTCAAACTATAATTATCTTGTTCTAAATTATTATAGGGACAATTGTTATCTAGATTGTTTTTCTTATAAAAAGTAGAATTAATAGGTGCAAAATAACAAATTGCTATATACATATTCTTAGCATTGCTGTCTGGAATTTCTATCCAAATGTACTAATTGAGAGGGTCAATCTTATGAAGTTGAATTTGAGGAGAAATGATCTTTCTAATATAACAAGCCATGCCTCCTATCCCTCTACGGTGGGAGTTTTTGTTCCATGTCGACCACAAGACAAATCCTTCTATGTTAGGGACCTTAGACTCCTCATGCTCCCAAGTTTCAACTAGACAAATAATATCAATATCACTTGGGATCCAACTTATCATAGGACCTTTGCACCATGGAAAGCCACGATAGTTCCAAAAAAGGATCTCGAGTGTCCCAAATTCCTATTTATTATTATCCTTCTGGTCTCTATCCCTAACAATAGCTTTTCGAATTGTCATTTTTTCGGTTAGGAGGGCTGTGAGCGTTAGGGTTAGCCTCGCGTGAGCGTTAGGGTTTGCAGTAGAGAGGCTCATGGCGGCGCCAGGGGGAGGAATCCCCGCCCCCCCTCCCTCGAAATCGATCGAAGAAGCCTTTCGCAGGCTTATTCACAGTCAAGGGAAGCAATCTTCTCCCCCAGAGATTCCGAAATTCATAAAGAAACTTGACGAAATTCCTGAAATAGCCTTACCTGAAGAGAATCCAATGAAGATAGCAGTAGCTCTAGCCAATCGAGGCTTAGTCGGACAGTTTATGGGCCTGTGGCCGTCCACCAAATCTACGGATGATTGGATACAGAGGAACTGGCGGCCGAATCTTGCGAACGGGGTAACCTGCTACCCGGTAGGAAGAGGCTATTTTGTTTTCGAATTCATCACTGAAGAAGACCGTGATCTGGTGTTCAGAAACGGCCCTTACTTCATGGGGACCTAGGGTCTCTATTTAAACAAATGGTCCCCTGACTTCAACCCATTGGTGGATACGCCTAAGGAAGTGCCAGTCTGGGTCAGACTGCCGAACCTCCCTATACATTGCTGGGACTACGAATCACTGCTACGGATCGGAAACAGAGTAGGTAAGTTCATCGACAAAGCCGATAACAAGGGTCAATATACATGTGCCAGAATCTGTGTGGAGGTCAACCTGGAGGCAGGACTCCCAGAAGCTGTCAAGCTAACCGTTGGCTCTTGGACCCATTACCAGAAATTGGACTACGAGCACCTGCCTTTCAAATGCAGGAACTGCCAGGAGCATGGCCATTTTCAAAGGAATTGCCCTAAACTACAATCCAGCAGGACCGAGGATGTGGAAGGATGGCAAAAAGTAAGGAGAGGGAAAAACTCGCAGAGCACAAAGAACAGAGACAAGATGCCTCAGGACCCACCCAAAGAAGGTAACCCTAAGAACAGCTCCCAAGACAGCCCAAAAATACAAGAAAACCCCGCTATAGCTATTGACGAAGGAGAAAATCAACAATCAGGAGTCCCAGTGAGCCCCAACACAGGAGCTAAAAGCATTGGATCGAGTAAGGAAGACACCAATATGGATACAAACAATGAGGCCGAAACAGAGGAGGAGGAGGACACGGAAGCAAGCAGCCCGAAAGGAACACCTGATCAGCCCAGACGAGGAAGAAAGTCAGAGAAAAAAAGATGAGAAGAACTGTCCTATAAGGAAGTAACTCTGGGTACTCAGCACACAATTCCGGCCATGATAAATACCAGACAAGGATCAAAACAGGGGAAGACGCCAAAGGGTGCTCCCCTTCCTCAAACAAGTAAATAATGCAATTAGTCTTCTGGAACTGCAGAGGACTTGGCAACAAGACAAAGGAAGAATCCTTGAGAGACTTAACAAGGCTAGCTAAACCTGAAGTCCTCCTTATCCAGGAGATGAAACTTGAGGAGGAAGACCTCCTTCGGGCAAGCAATCTTTTTTGGAAAAAAGGCCCGGGTCGGGCAGTAAGCGCCCGAGGAGCCTCGGGGGGATTAGCAACCCTCTGGGACTCTTCAAAGTTCGATCTAATAGAAGATGCGACAACCACTCACTGGCTCTACACTAAGCTGTTGCATAAAGCCTCCGGGCTTCTGGTAAGTCTTTTTAACCTGTATGTTCCTGCTTTAATTACGGAGAAGAAAGATTGTTGGGATTCCTTAGCTCTTTTTCTTAATCAAAGAAACACTGTTAACCTTATAGTGGCAGGAGATCTAAATGTCACCCTCTCTCAAGCTGAGAAGAAAGGGGGCTCGATAGTTAGAGATCCTGCCAGGGAATGGGTTGAAGATTTAATTTCAGATTGGGAACTTGAAGATATTACCCCAACAAATGGRAAATTCACTTGGTCTAACAGGAGAYTAGGACYAGGWYATATTGYTGCCAGACTTGAYCGCTTTCTTGTCCARTMTTCCTTCCTTTCTCTTGGGCTGATAGCCACCTCCAAAGTCCTTCCCCAYTCCACTTCAGATCATAAGCMTGTTTCSCTTTCACTCTTCCCCCCTACTACCCTGGGTCCTCTCCCCTTTAGATTCTGCCCWTCTTGGGCWCWTCATGAAAMHTTCCTTTCCCTAGTCCTYCRTTCCTGGAACCACTCCATCTCGGGTTCCCCCTTCTTTGTGTGGGAAGAGAAACTTAGGAATCTCAAATTGACTCTAAAATTCTGGGCCAAAAACCTTGGAACCCCCATGGAGGAAAAGGGAAAAATCCAGGAAACTCTGGAACGACACCAAGCAGTCATGGAAGAAGTTCAAGTTACCCAGGCACTCCTCAATCAGGAATCTAATTTGCAAAGACAGTATCACAAAGTCTGCAGAGACGAAGAAGCTTATTGGAGAATTAAATCGAGGGCACTCTGGCTCCAAGAAGGAGATAGGAACACCTCTTTCTTCCATAAACAAACCCAAGCAAGGAACAACTACAACCACATCAGCGAAATCCATTGGCAAGACCAACTCTACACGGACCCGGAAGATATAAAAGAGGCCGCCCACTCTTACTTCAAAGAGCTTTACTCAGCCCCCGAACAAGAGGATTTGGTGATGGACTCTTACCCATTCACTGAAATTCCAAATCTGGTTACAGAAGAGGACAACAGAGTTTTAAACAGACCTATCAGCATGAAATAAATTAAGAAAGTAGTCTTCAGAATGAACCCCGATAAGGCCCCGGGCCCGGATGGGTTCACCCCCCGCTTCTTCATCCATTGCTGGGATATTATCAAAAAAGATTTAAGCAAGATGGTTATGAGATCGCAGGTCTGTAATAAAATTGGTGGCAGCACAAATTCAGCTTTCTTAGCACTAATTCCAAAGGAAAAAGGAGCGAAAAACTTTCCCATATTTAGATCGATCTCCCTATGTAACACAGGTTATAAAGTCATTACTAAAATAATCGCAAACAGGCTTAAAAAAACGTTGCCAAGGTTGATTCCGGAAAACCAAGGTGGCTTTGTTCATGGAAGACAAATTCTCGACAATATTATCCTTGTCCAAGAGGCTATACACTCAAGCTACACAAAAAAGGAAAAAGGTATGGCAATCAAGCTCGATCTAGCTAATGCGTTTGACCGTGTAAGACACGATTTCCTGTTTGCAGTTATGCAGAGATTTGGGTTCGATCAACAGTTCATAAACTGGGTGAAGGCATGCATCAAAGCTCCTTGGGTTGCACCCCTGATAAATGGTCGCCCAACCAAGTTTTTTCAAGCCTCACGAGGGTTGAGGCAAGGGTGCCCCCTTTCCCCAATGTTGTATGTTTTACAAGCGTCAGCCCTCAGTTTTCAGCTTCAAAGCACTCTCCACAACAGAGCTTTCTCGGGCATCAAAGCAGCTCCCTCAATCAAGGAAGTCAGCCACACTCAACTCGCAGACGATACGCTCTTATTGGGTGTTGCTACTCTAAAGACAGCGAGGAACCTCAAAACAGAGTTAGACATTTACAAATCATGCTCTGGCAGTGAGATTAACTACCACAAAAGCACGATTTATGGCTGGCACTGTAACCCCAAAGACATGCTGCAGATAAGTCGGGTGTTAGAAATGGAAGCATCTACAGTCTGGGACAATTTCATTTACCTCGGAATTCCAATTTTTAAGTCCTCCTCAAAGGTAGCACACTGGATGCCCATGGTAGACAAACTCAAGTCTAAAATCCAAGCTTGGGGAGTTCACTGGCTCAATAAAGCAGGCAGGATGGTGCTAATGAATGCAGTCATCACTAGTCTTCCAATCTATCAGTGCTCGGTTCTCCTCGCCCCCAAAACAATCTCTAACAAAATTGATGAGCTTCTCAGGAAATTCTTTTGGGAGGGGGGTAAGAACTGTGAAAAGAAGTTTCATTTAGTTAAATGGCATAAGGTAAAGAAATCAAAGATGGAAGGAGGACTCAACATCAGGGATGTGGCGTCCCACAATATTGCCATGGGAGGAAAGATACTCTGGAATATGATAACAGGAAAGCGATCCTGGAGCAAGCAATTACTTAGGAAAAAATACTTCCCAGGGAGCCGGGACAGATGCTTAGAGAAGCCTCCAAAAACAACAAAAGGCTCGCCTATCTTCCACTTGTGCCATAGAGCCATGCCCCTCCTCAAGGATCATCTCACCTGGATTCCGGGGAATGGATCAAAGATCAATATTTGGGATGACTCCATTCTCGGTGGTCTGCCCTTCTCAGCGCTAAGAGAAATCGAGAATATCAAGGATTGGCTGCTGCATAAAAATTGTAGAACTCTTTGGGACATTTCTAGCTGGAAAAATGATGCCAAGAGATCCTGGGAAAGCTGGAACCTAGGCAGCTATCCAGAGGATCTCAATGAGGAAGCGCTCACCCTGCTGGAACTTCTTCAAGGAAATTCGCCTCTAAGTGCTGGAAGTCTAGATAAAAGAGGTTGGGGAATTAGTTCAGGGGTTTACACTGCAGCTGCTGGTTATGAGATAGTCACAAGTGCCCCTTGGGTTCCTCCCAACCCAGGTCCGTTGAAGGCCCTCTGGAATTTTCCCTCTATCCCCAAGGTTGACCTCTTTGCCTGGATGCTTTTGGATAACAGCATCTTAACCTTCGACAATCTGAAGAGAAGGGGCTGGGAAGGGCCCTCTCGCTGCCCCCTGTGCACTAACTCAGAAGAAACTATTGGCCACCTCCTTTTCAATTGTGATTTTTCCAAAAGAGTCTGGGAGCTCCTTGTGGGTCCTGTAGCCTCCAAGCTTCCTTCTGCGAGTCAGGTTATTTTCAACAGTTGGATGTCCCTGTCCCCCTTTGACTTAAAAAAAAAGCATCTGCTGAAAAAAATTTGGATGTGGATCCCAAAATTCGCCTGTTGGAAGATTTGGCTAGAGCGAAACAACAGGATTTTTAAGGAAGAAAAACGACTGCCAGCTCAGGTGGCCATTAAGATCCAGATCATGATTTCTGAAGCTATTAATGTGAAACCTAATATCCAGAACTCTGCCCCGACAACTGAGGAAGAAGAGAACTGGATCAAGGTCTTTAGACCATCCCACCAGACCCATTTTCAGAGCATTCCTCCAAGAATCAGAAATTGGGAAATTCGCTTGCCGGAACAAGAATTCCTGAGATGGAGGTCGTCTTTAGATGACTGGTGGCTCCTGTTTGACGGAGCCTCGAAAGGCAATCCTGGCAGGGCAGGGGGAGGAGGTTTACTTCTTGAACCTAATGGCTCAACTAAACTAACCTTTGCCTGGGGTCTAGGATATGCTTCTAACAACCAGGCTGAATTTTTGGCACTCTGGCAAGGGATAAATCAAGCTCTCAAGCTGGGCATTAAAGAGATCAAAATTGTGGGGGATTCTAAACAAGTTGTGGATGCCATCAACCTTAATAAGCCTCCAAAGGAAATGCGCCTGGCTCAATTATACAAGAAGATATGCATCCTCTTGGATCAACTTCAGGAGTACAAGGTTTATCATGTGCTCAGGACGCTGAATGGAGACGCAGATAAAGAGGCGAATAGAGGATCTCTGCAAATCAAAGGACAGATTAAAATCAATGAGGTAATCTCCCTCCATCCGATTCCCTAAAAATGAAGTGGCGGTCTGGTCGGGTTCCTTCACATCGCTCTGACCTCAGCCTGAAAGGACGGCAATGAATATCTCCAGTCGGACGGACAAGAATCAATCGGAGAGATTTGAGAGATCACTTCACCCGTGAAGAGCATGGCCAGGGACAGGAGAGCGCGTGGATAAAGTCCATCGCTCATTACCATCTCATACACGAAGTTGAGCACGCAGGTCGCAGGAAGCAAGGGCATTTTCGTTTTGAGTATTTCAGTCATGGACTCGGGCTCTCAAACCCCCCTCACGCCCAAAGAACGAATAGAGTTGATTAGAGGCGAACTGGAAAGCATAAGGGCCTCCACCAACCAGCAAAAATGGGACAATCTGAAGTTTGAAATGGAAGACATCAAGGACGAACTCTCCGACGAAATTCATGCTGGCCTGAAATATGCAGCTAATCTCATGGGCGACTTAGGAAAACGCCTCTGCAATCTGGAGCAGAAAGTGGAGGAGTTAACTATGGCTTTCAGCAAGATCTCATAAGTTTCTGCAGAAGCGGCCAGCATCACTGGACACAAAGGAAAACGCTAAGGGCGCGGAAACAGTCTCAGTTTGTAAGGGACCCAAGCCATATTTTAGTTAGAATTTGCAGTCCGTTTTTAGAATGTTTGACACCTCTAGGAGTTAAACCGTATGGTAGTTGGTGAAGTTACCTGGCTGGAAAATGTATTACAGCGCTGTAGCTCTGTGTGGATATGTAAGGGTTCGGCAGCCCCCTCTGCCTTAATCTAAATAAAGTCCCATACTCGTTTGTGTTAAAAAAAAACAATAGCTTTTCGATTTCTAATTATTGCCCATTTTCCTTCTTTCCTAACTTCTTTTACCTTTTGAACTTCCTTCCTTAATTCAACTTGGTCTTCGGGAATGAGGTTTTCATTTATAAATATTCGTAACCCCTTTAAGCTTGGAGATTTACTAATTATTCTATATTTATGTTCATTACAACTTACTTTGACACGAATCAACCTATCTTTGTGATCAATTATTTTTCCTAGCCTCTGTGCTTCTATGAGGTAAGTTGTATCAATTTGTGATTTATTATTTAATTCTTCTTTTACTTTTGCTAGCGTATCCTCCTCATGTTGTTCTTTTATACCAAACATTATGAGGTTCAAGGATCTTTTGTTACGCTCATGGTACAGTTCGATTAGCTTATTCATTTCCACTTTGATGGGTTTGATATCCAATTTGTTTTCCATATTATTGGGGATCAAATTGTTGGTTATTTTTTCTTCTAGCTCTTTAATCCTATCTCTCAAATTGTGATTTTCTTCAACCTCTCCTTCTTGGGTTGATTGTCTATGTTTTTCCATTTCTTGAATCCTATCCTTCATTGTCCGCAATTCACTCTTGAACCCTAAGAATATATCCTCTATTTGAGTTTGAATGATATCTTTGAAGAGTCTAATTTTTTTTTATCAATCATTGCCTCTATCTCTATTTGGAATTTTACGTCTCTTTCTTCACTCTTTTTTTCTAATGATTATAACTCTATTTGGATTTTTGCATCTCTCTCTCTCTCTCTCTCTCTCTCTCTCTCTATTGATTCCATATAATCGTAAAGGATCTCTAGGGTGATTTTGGGGGGCCTCCCTCTATTAGGTTGAGTTTTTGGAATAGGTGGTGGAGTGCTCATATTGAAAAGAAGAGAAAAAATGTAACAATTATTATTTTGGATATAAAGTGACTCACCTCATTTCATGTGTACAATTTCTCAACCAGTTGAAGAAGCCAAAAATATTTTTCGAAAACTGAGAGAAGTTCCCCTCGGCTAGAGACAGAGAGAAATTACAGAGATTATTCTGGTTAAAAAAATGCAAAAACCAAAGAGAAATATTATTCCTCTTCAAAACCACAGATATATAATGTTAGAAATAAAACATATCCTTGAAAACCATGGAGAAATATTATTCCCATTTAAAACCACAAAGATACATATAATATAATGTTTAATATTTTCTCCTCTTTTATAATTTTAACTCTTATTTGATATATATTAAATAATATTTCTTTGGTGAGGATAAAGTAATAAATAAAGGATATGCAAAACACTTTCTCAGTAGGAAAAAAGAGAATTTAAAACTTTAAATACTAAGTTTCCATGTAAAAACGATTGCTTAGATTTCAATTTGTATTTTATTATTTCATTGGAGTGGAAAATGTCATATGAATAAAAAAGATAGATAAATGAAAGTGTGTTTCTTGATGATTTTGATTAATTTAAAAAATCAAAATATTTTAAAAATAATTTTGTAAGTAAAGATTTTTTGAAATTGTAAATGTTAATAATTAATTTTAAAATAATATTAAATCCAAATTTTATTATCAAATTAAATTTATTAATCAAAATAGTATTGAAATTTAATGTGATGTGAATCTAATCTTTTAAAATGAATTTGGTTGAACTAAAATATATTTTCAATTTATATATATTGTTAAATTAATCTTATTTATTATTAAATTAACTATAATCTTTTATATTCATATTTCTTTTACTTAAAATTAATAGAATATTAAGTTATGTAAACATAAATTACTACTATTAAAACACCATTATCTTTTAAGTAAAATTTCAATACAAATACTAATCTATAAAATATCAATATTAATGACAAAAATATTACTTTCCCTTAATTTGGTGGAATCCAATATAATTTTCCTTTAACCTATATTACTTAAATAACTAGTATTAAAACGTAATTATCTTTTAAGTCAAATTTCAATATAGATATTAATCTATAAAATATCAATATTAATGATAAAAATATCACTTTCTCTTAATTTGGTGGAATCCAATACATTTTCCCTTTAACTTAATTTTTTTTTTCTATATCTATATGAATTACACATTGGTCTATCTATATGACTCATTTTGTGACTTTGTGTGAACCTTTTACCTTGACATTTTGAAATAAAACCTTATTATTGCATGTCAAAGGCGAGCGAGGGACTATAACATTCGATTTAGCATTGACTTCATAATAGTTTGGCGTTTGACTATATATTTTTTCCCAATCTCTAATGTTGGAGATAGAAAACTCAACATTTTGTTTGTTATATAAAAAAAGCCTATTCTTCGTAATCTCTTTGAGCAATAGATTTGAGGTCTTATTCCATGCTTCGCTCTTCCCAATGTTTTATTTTTCTCTCTTCCTAATGTTTTACTTTGTGATCCCTCACAGAGAATGATATTTTTTTCTCTTCGATATGTTTTATTTTTAGCTTCGTGGATTAATCATTGATAGACAATGAAGACAATAATCATGGCTCTGACAAAAAATGGCTAGCTGGCATTTGGCATTGAACCATCTGAAAAACCTTCCCATCGTCATGCTTGGACCACCTCACCGCCTTCCTAGCATCACCATACCGCACCCAAGTCTTCTCATAAAAAAATTCATACCTAGAGAGATACATATAGATGCTAAGATTTGAAAGACAACATTGTTTAAGTTCGATAATGCATATGTACTTTAAAAACTTTGCAATGTCTCCAAATCCCAATGAATAGTTGTTCTTAGCCCACTGACTAACTGGAAAATATGCAATAGTAATCTCTCCAAGCCCAATGAATACTTTGCAATTGTCGTTGCACGTGTAACTATAAATGATGTTACAAGGTCTTTAAAAAACAAATATAGTGTAACTAGAGGGATATTTTTGAGAAGGTATGTACCCCTATCTTTTTTTTGTGATCTTAAATGAGCCTTACAAAGTGTACTATGAAGTAAATTAAATTCAATACAAAAAAAAAAATTGGTTGTTCACGTTGGGCATTATTATTTTTTTTTTTTTATTCATGTTGGGCAACCTGAAATTAGACAAAATGTAGCACCCAGTTAGTCGTATTACTATTATCAACAAGGAAGAAGGGAATGGATACATAATTAAATTTGGGGTCTCACTTGCTGGTAAATGATTTTGGCTAGGCGTGCATAATTTGAGTGATACACTTGACAATATCTCTTTGATTACACTATAGGGATATTGGCATGCCAAGAATTCGCCAACACATATTTACCTAGCTCATTTCTGGAAGTCCTTCATCTTTTGCAAGGACCCAGGATGTGAGGTAAATAGAAAAGAGTAATATCATAGTGCATATGAAAAATACAAAAACAATAATCGGTGAAGTATTCACTCCAATGTAGACGAGAGCACCAAATGTAAGAAGCAAAAGTAGATAACAGATTTTCTTGTTCAACCCAAAAAACACCCTTAAATTCTGCAACAGAAATATGGGTAGTTAGCAAAACCTTTATAAAAAATTAATATATTAAATATTATAATTTGAATTTCCTAATAAATTATGAGCATATATACAGTTGCAAATATAGGGTTTCATTTGATGAAATTTAATCATCCTAATACTCCAAGCATTTAAGTAATGTACCTAGCCTCCAACTGAGCAAAATTACATGTGGAATATGTTGAGGGGTCCTAAATCCCTTTAACTCAATAGAAGGAACCAACCCCGCCACGAAGGACCAATTAGACTCTGAAATGTTTTATGTTGGAATGGTTCTCTAGATCTTTCGATCTGGCCAATTTATCGATGGGATTTACGTAGTGATTGACATGATATCTTCTTATGAAAGTTCCTCCTTTAGTTTAAGGAGTCTCTTTTTGTATTTTCTTTTATTAGATAGATCTTATTAAAATATGTGTGTTGGTATAAACCAATTGGTAAAAGGGGGGTTCTTAAATAATAAGGAAATCTGATCTTGGGATAACCCTTGTGCTAAAGCAGGAAGATAAAGATATTCACACACGTGACAAGCCTAATACTAATACATTAACTTGCTGGTATTTCAATTATTCACTGAGATACAATTATCAAAAGAAAACACACATGCAATAAAATGATGGAAAGAAAAATAGTTTCCTTAGCTCTAGCATTAATCACACATTAACACAACGATTTGATTTCATCACTAGAGACAAGAACTACAAACAATATTGAAACAACTAACTTATCAATAGATTTAGAAACTCTTACTCATTACAACATCCATTAAGAAATAGAATTGGAAGTAATTCCTCCTCAATCCAATCACACAACGCCTTTGATGAATATTTTTTTTTTGTCTCTGGTCCTAAACACGACTTCTCAATTAAGTTAGTTCAGAAATAGTTCCTTACAATTCCAAAAATGAGGGTCTTTTCCAAAAACCATCGACCCTTTTCTAAAAGGCCAATCCTCTTATTTATAATGAATCATTAACTAAAAATAGCTAATACAAGTGCAAGCTAAGTAAAACAAAATATCGTCACATGGTGCTTTCAGCTCTCTGTTCTCTAAGAATCATCAAATAGTTTTACTGAAGTGGATGAATCTTCTCATAATCTGAACACTTGATGAAGAGTTCCTCGCATGTGTTGGCATACGAGAACTTGTGCTGGTCCATCGGGGATGAAATAATTTCTTTCACTTCTACTGCTCGTGCTCTGTACTTGATCATTTTAACACTCAACCATTGCATAACTATTCAAGCCTTAATCAAATGCTCCATGAACTGTCGTACTTGACCTAACGCCATGCTAGCCACCTTTTCTATCTCTGTTGTCCATGTTGAGTCTTGTTCTGCATGTTGCTTGACTATTTCATGTATGTCGACAAAGTCTTCGGGTGAGACAAATTCTAGGAGGCCGATGTCTTTCATCTCCCGATTAGTATTTTCCCATCTCTTTTCACACTCGAACCAGTTCTCCTGAATCTCCCACTCAAGTTCTTGGGCTATTTTTACCCAGTATTCGACCGCTTGCCTGATCCAATCGATGCTGCTATCCCTTAGCACTCGAATTCCATGCTCTTCAATGTCTCGACCCTTTTGAAATGCGCTGATGTAATCGATCCTTTCTACTACTTGGTGAGATTTCTCATACCACCTTTCCACATTCTTGCATGTCACTAGTGCCATCAGGGTGTCTTCTTGGAAAACAACTATACCTGTAGTGAAAAGGTGTCATTCATTCATGAATTTGGCATAGGAATATTGGAAGTCACTTCTCAAAAACACCGTGGCCCGTGTGGAGTTGTGATAATATTTTTCCAAATGGCGCAGATGCTCCAACTCCTTAAGTGCAACGACCAACTCCTTTTCATCCCTTCTTTCTCTATCCAATGTGGCATCCGTAATGGTCATTCCTACACTGATAAGTTAAGATGTCTTGGCATGTTTAGTGGTAAACAACTTCTCTTCTGTCATGATGAGAATCGAGCTATCTAGCATAAGCCTTATCTTTTTAGTAGTCCTCTTCATGATGTCTTTTATTTTTCTTTCATAGGCGATCCCTTGTATGTCGGTGACCTCATCCATAGGTTCAGGGATTTGTTGTTCTCCCCAGGTTAGAGTATCCCCCAGGCTCGCGGTTTTATGTATCTATTCCAACATTGGTTCTTGGACTGCTTCTATTTGTCTCGATGGCTTGACCTCCATTTTTTTTGCATCGACTGGTGAGGCATCGACCGAAATTAAAGAGTCGGGGATAGGTCCGATACTTACTTGGTAATTGACTGTCGATGTATTGATTTCTTACTGTGGAACTTCCTCTTTCTGACCACTCGATTCTAGCTCATCCCTCAAGCTGTCTATTGGGGTTCCCGACAAGTCGAGTAGCTCAGTGTCTAAGACACTTTTGACCTCATAGTCGCTCTGCAGAAGGTTTTGAATTGAAGCATAGAGACCTAGGGTAGATGCTTTTTCGGGTTCCTTTTCCTCTGTAATATGCACCGGAGTCACCATGGAAACCTTCGAACTCTCCTCATCATCATAGATAGTTATTAAGTCAAACAAGGGGTTTGGTACACTTTCCCTACCTGGTTTCCTTGCTATCTCAAGCTGGGTTGAAATTCCCCCTGGCGATCTAGTCTGTGGTGGTGGAACTTCAGGGTTTTCTGGCTCGAGGATTTCTTCCAGTTGTATTGGCTCTAAGCCACTTGGATCTCCTATGCTTTCGATTGGGTAATCAACGAGAATCCTTGACATCTCTACAAGATCGAGGTCATTATGCAATTTATCAATGATTCTTCGTGCCCCCTCTAGCAAGAGAAATCCTCTTCTTTGTGCCTCTATAGTCTTTGGCACTCTAATCTCTTCCCGAATATTGAGTTGAATTCTCTATTATTTCCACCTGTTCCTCCATGCTCATAGCCTTGAACCTGGTCATGTTTGGGTTGGCCATCCTCTGTACTACCTCCTCCCAGTCCTGAGCACACTCTGTGAAAATTTCATCCTCAAATTTGTCATGTCCATATGGCCAACAAGATGATACCTGTGAAGCATGTTGGGGGACCAGGCCTTTAGGGTGGTTCTTGCGGAATTGGCCTATCGGAAACTTGAATTCAAGTTGGCTCAGCCCTTCTTGTTTGGCTTGAGCAATGTCATTTACCAAATAAAACCCCACATGGAAACCGTAGGGTATGAAATCCCACTTCTTGTACTTGACCAACGTGGCATTATAGCCCTGCAAGATAGTTTGATAGCATATTTCTCCCACAATGAGCCGATCTAGGATGTGAGAAAGTAGTAGATGTGGCCCTCCGGTGGCTCTGAACACCCTGATATAGGTGGTGTGTTCATCTAAATACTAGTGGCCTACTTTTGCTACCATTTTCTTGGTTGCTGCAGATAGCCTCTGACATTCCTTTTTAAATATAATAAAATGAATACGAGTGATGAATTAATTGCAAATGAGTGAGTAAGATTTTTTGTACCTTTTCTCCCAAAGTATGTTGAAATAAACATGAACAAGGAGCTCTGTAACATTCCAACGAAGACATTTCTCGCATAGATCACATTGAGAAGGTATGAGGTGATGTGGAAAGTGGGTGCTTCCCCTTCTTTCTACATTTGTTCCTATTGTACACAGATGCTCAATTGCTTGGAAATTATAGCTCCCCAGTTGAAGCTACTTCCGAAGATCGCTATTGTTTATGCCAAGGGCATCCATGCTTCCAAAAACTTGGAGAAATCCTTCTCTCCATACAATCGGAAAATGAGAGCCATCAAGTAGATGTATGGCTCCCTTAGGTTGACTATCCCATACTAGCCATTGCTCCAGTTTGTAAATTTTTTTTCCTCATTCCACCATGAGGCCATCAACCGACTGGTGTTGTGGAATTCATAGAACTTCACCATGAAGTTTGTGTTTAGCCACTCCTTTGGGTCTCTGAGTTTGTAGTACTTCTGGACTTCTGTTGGGAGGAAAACTCCGACACACCCGCCATTCTCATCGTTGATTAAGCATTTCTTCGCGTCTGTATGGTAGATTAGTCACTTCAAAAATTCTATGCATGGGAAAATTGGGGTTCTGCTGGCTACCATGTGCAAATATGATCATCGGATATTTGGGAACACCTGGTCATAAAGCACCCTTATGTTCGAGTCACTGTGTGGGATATACTCTGGGTACTCCCGACTGATTCTGTTGAAAAGGTCCCCCCAGTGTGGGAGCATTACTTTGGATTCGATGCTTGCTTCTATATCACCAGAGACCAGAGGTTAGACAAAGGCTTTCTTTGATGAGGTTTTTATGACCGACTCTGCCTTGGGAGTGTACTCCAATTGCCTTGCAGTACCATGAGAAGAACCTTCACCTGTTTATGCTTCCTTTAGCCTAGGTGCTCTCAGTGAGCATCTGGTGGTTAGATTTCTCGGAGGCATTTTCCCTGCAACTTAGAAAATAGTTAGAGGTTGTCCAAGAAATAAGATGTATATAGAGAAAATCACGCCCGCCAAATTGTCAAACTTGAATACATACCTCTGCTCCTTGTTTAACCTGGTCTTGATAATCTCAGAATCAACACAGTCTCGAGATGCCTGCTTTGCTTCTTCAGATGCTCTGGAATTCAAACTTGTGCGTAGAATGAAATTGTTCAAAGCCGTTCTAGAGATTTAAATAGGGATCAAATTACCTTGTTGCATCAAGCATTCAATTTGGGTTATAAGTGTATTTCTATTAAATCTACCACCATATCTGCAAAGATGTTTTAAAATTAAATTCGATCGTGGGTTGACGGTGTGGGCACAGGTTGTAACGTGGCCTATTGGTGATTTCAAATTATTTTTGTTGAATCGGTGTACAAGGTAGCAACAAATGTGGGATGAAGCATTAAATGGTCTATAAAATGTTAGAATCTGATCGTATTTTGTGTCGAAAACATCCCATCGTTTCGCCAGTCTAGCTGGTGAGTCAGGGGTCAGGGTTTCTCTTTGAACACTTTTCATTGATATCTTCTTGTAAAATCTCCGACGCCAATCGATCTTGTCGTATAAAGCTGACATGGAAAAGCTGACCAGGAGGTGTGACTAGGACACAGGGAACCTTAATATGACTCGGGATGAAACCAGGCCGTGCGACACCCCTACACGACAAAGACATGTGGCACTCGAGACCAATGTATTCATTTACTTGTGTCAATTGAAATTGAGACTTTCATTAAGATATACGTTCTAAACCCGATCCTAGCTCACCAATGCCGAAAAAGTCTCAAGGATCAATGATCGACGATAAACCTACCCAAGTGCTTCTGGATCGATTCTCTCGAAAAAGTCTCAATGCCAAAAGTGTATCAGCGATCGAAGTTATATTTAACGTAGAAAAAATCGATTGTTTTAATCTTTTTAGATTTTCCCCGACCTTGAGAAAGTTCATCGGTTATCGGCTATCGATGATTTCTTTATGGATTTTTTCAATGTCTATTCCTCTCGTACTTTGCCAATGCCGATGGGGATCGACTATCTCCTGAATTTTCATGGCGAATAACTTATGCAAACCAACTCTGCCTTATCTCGATGCTGATGGTGCATCGACGATCGCCGATTAGTGTAACTGTGTGGCCAATTTATTTGCTTGAATTTTTCCGATACCGAACATAAACGCGTTAGTCACAATGTTAACTGCAGATTCCTAGCTAGGATATCAATTTATTTTAGACCCGAGGTTTCATTTAAAAAATTCAAAGAAACCTGAATTGATTGATAAGAGTCATGAAAACAAAACAAAAATAAACCATTCCCCAATGTGAAATCAATTTAGACAGTAAAAGAAAACAAGTGGTACCCAAAAGTGATAAAATTTCATAAGGCTTTTAGGGTGTGTTGAGCGCTCAACAAAATACACATTAAAACATAAGATTTTCTTCTTATTAATTTTATGTAGCTTACCAGCTACATATAACACAAAATTTAACCATTTCACTGATTACACAGTTCTAAATGAGTCTAACAACATATATTAAAACATTAATGCAACTGCTCAAGAAAACAACAAACACACAACATCCATATAAACCATTTACACAACATAATATCATAATAAACACAACAAAGAACTTATTTGTTAATAACTAACCAACTGGTTGCATACAGAGGATGAATTACCTCCCAACCATAGGAATTGTTGTTCGTTTTCTCTCAACAAAAAGCCACCCTCGAGCTGAGGCTATGAGTCCACAAGGAGATCCAACTCTCTAGCTATCCATTCTCCACACACAACAACCACAAAACCCAGGTTCCTCTCTGTTCCCCAAATTCTGCACAACCCAAGGAATGGGATCCCCCTTCATTGCACACAGTCCCATAGGCCTTCCCACTTCCATCTATGGCTCCAATGAATTTGATTGATCAAGGATCCTCTTAGCTACTGTAGGAGTTCTCACAACATCTCTCACAAGGCTTTTGAGTCATTTTATCAACATAAAAACTCTTCACGGGCTTACATCCCGATACAGGTGCACATGCCTCTTTCTCAACGTAAAATAAAACCCAACAATGGCTTCCTTCAGGCCCAACATGGTTGTTTCTCTTCCTAACACTCATCTCCTCTCTTGTTGTCCAAAATATGCAAGTAAAAACTACTCTCCATGCAAAAATGTGACTATCCAAAAACTGCCCCCTTGGCCATACAAATTTCCTCTCCTTGTTTGCTTGCTTGACTTGATTTACAGTCTTCCCCAAGCTGATTGTACTCTTTCTCATTCTCTCAATAACTATGGGATGTGACTCCTCACACCCACCCTCTTACATGAATTCAATGATTGGCTTTAGGAACACTCAACAACAAATACAAGGTTATACAAAATGATAACATAATTTAGGAATGTGTGTAACGTACCCAACCTCCTAGCTAGGTCCCGTTATCCCATTGTAACATCTCCACTACTGAAAAATTCCTAAATATAGTTCTGACACCAACCTGTAACATCCCCAGATTACTGCTAAGCAATGCCACTCCAAAAATCTAGTGCACATATTCTACACTATAACGTTAATCTACATAGAATCATGTGAGGTAATGTGCACAATCCCAAGCTAGATCATGCCACACAATTTTTCCTCTTCAATATACTTCGCTACATGCATAATATACTTGTGTGTTTCGACATTGGATACAACAATAAAATTAACACATAATACAACTGCATGCACAATCATTAAGAACACACAAGTATATTGCACATGTAACCACTCTGAACACATGATTACAACTGCGCACACAACCATTATGGTGTCACACGCAGATTCAAATATCCTTTTGTGTGTAGATATGATTCCCTATGCGCACAACAATTCCATCCTTTGGTGCACACACATTATTTTCCCGCGTGTACAACAATTCTAGCCTTGCCTCAGAAACTCATGACCATTATTACAAGGTTAACTAACATGAAAACTCATTAATTGTCATACTTTGCACGTGTGACATAATATTGAATACAACATCATGCTTACATGTACCAACACCATCATACAAAATAATGAAAATTGATTATATGCAACGTCATACCATAGATAAACCCATATCAGACATAGATAATTAAGCACACAATAAATTAAACAACCACATAAAAGACACTTATCTTTTTATAAAGAGTCACCAACTGCACGTAGAGATCAGACGTTCCTCCCATCCATAGACTATGTTGCTCATATACTTTCAGCAAAACGTTACCCACTAGCTGCGACTTAAACTCCACCATGGAAAAATAATTCCTAATGCCATGCTAGAGTATGATAATCAATAGAATTGCTTAGTCCAAGGTGCTCAACTGCTGCAACTATCCTATGGTCTCTCATTCTCCAGATGCTTATCCCACCCCAGGAAGTGTGCCCCTTCTTTGCTCAACAATATCTTAGCTTCCCCACTTCCCTTCTAGGGATTCAACAACATGCCAAAAAACAAGTGTCAGATCCCTGTAACTTGTAACATCCCAATTATAATCCTCAGTTTAATTAATTCTTATGTGGATATAATATGTGGCTACGACCAAGTGATGTAATATGCAAATTGTATTTCAATGTTTTAATAATAAAATTTGATGCCAACTTCTAAAGGGGACATGGACAAGAGATGGGGGCTGAATTAATCCACAAGAGAGGGAAGTGTCTAGGATAATATCCAAGAGGGGATCAAAGGGGGAAACACCCATGTATATTAATTTAACCCATTTTTCCTAAACTTGTGTATTGTATACGAACCTTCCCATTTCTGATTGAGTGTTCCCAAAGCCAATCATTGGATGCATGTATGAGGGTGGGTGTGAGTGGTCACAACCCAACATTATTGGGCACATGGGGTTTGAGTAAAATCATCTTGGGAAGAGCGTGAGTCTAGAAAGGTAAGCCAAAGAGAGAAAATTTGTATGGGTTGGGGGAAAACAATTTGACATATCAAGTTTTGTGCATGGAAGAGATGGGAGAGTAAGAAAGAGGGTTTGGAGCTAGTGCAACCATGGAGGGTGAATTCAAGAGCAGGATGGAGTGTAACTGGAGTGAATTGGAGTTGGAAAACTAAAGAGCTAGGTTTTCAGGACTGAAGAGTGAACTCCTATGTGAGTTTCACTAAAACAACACGTGTTGCTGTTGATTTGCTGATAGTTTTCCTAGCAACAGTTTCCTTGAGTTCTCAACTAAAAGAGTCCTAACTACCTGTGCCAGAGAGACCCTAATAAACAAATGACACATTCCTTGGGTTATCCCTGATAAACGGATGGTACATCCCTTGGGTTAACCCTGATAAACAGATGGTACATCCCTTGGGTTATCGCTGATAAAAGGATGGTACATCCCTTGGGTTATCTCTGATAAATGAATGGTGCATTCCTTGGGTTGGGAAGGTCAGGATGAAGAGTGCTGGAAGAAAAATTGGGATAGTTGTAGGAGAATATTAGTTGGCTTATGAATTTTATGATCTGTGAGTGGACTGTGAGAGAGCACCCTCTGTTGTGGATTACTAGTCTCAACTCAGGAGTGACTAGATATTGATATTTGGAACAACCAGTCTATGGTTGGGTGGAACGTCTGTGCCATGAAGTTGGTTACACGATTCTTCTTTAAAGATAAGTGTTTTATCTTGTTGTTGAGTTATTTACATGTGTTATTGTTGTGCATGAACTCCGCGTAAATGAGAATGACTTATATGATGTTGTAATGCGTGGTTTAGTTGTATTTCATGTTGATTATTAGCATGATTTATATGCATCTGTTTTATGGATATAAACAATAGCTAAATCTGTTTTAAATTTGTAGTTGTAAGCTACAGTAAATCAATTATCAGTAAAATAATTACTTTAGTTAGAAGAATTTCGTTTTCATGTGTATTCTGCACCGTAATGTCCCTCGGTCGGGCTGGGGAAAGTTACATTATGGCATCAGAGTCACAAAATAGATATTTTTATGTGGCATGGCCCAACCTGGGTGATGGGTACGTTACAAAGTGGTATTAGAGCCCAGTTTTAAACATTGAGCCTAGATGGGCCAAGTTAGCAAAATGTTGAAGCAGAAATTTGTAGAGAATTAATTGTGGAGTATGTCTGTAACTTGTTTATTTAAATTACTGTAGTAAAATTGAGAGAAATTTCACGGGTAATGTGAAGAATTGAGCCTCTTTGGAAATTTTGAAAATAAGCAAATCGAAAAAATTTTGGGTATTTTTCCATACGATGATGTCGACATGACGTGGAGGCCACATGTCAGCTAATGTGGTAGAAGAAATATGTGTACTGAAAATGTGGCAGGTACATTTTGGATGGGATGAGAGTTGGCAGGTGATGTGGAGCCATGTGGTAGGCCAACTGTCAGTCCCAAGAAACCGCGATAAGATCTTGGAAATTTTCTAAGTGTGAATTCCACGAGGCCGGTAGATGGAAAATGGTTAAGTACTGAGACTTCTCAGATGGAATTTTGAAAGGAAAGTTACAAGATTATGAGTCCACGAGTCCATGAGTCCGCGTAGGTGGAAAAATGGTTAAGTGTTGAGACTTCTCAGATGAAATTTTGAAAGGAAGGATACAAGATTATGAGTCCATGAGTTTGCATAGATGGAAAAATGGTTAAGTGTTGAGACTTCTCGGATGGACTTATGAAAGGAAGGTTACAAAATTATGAATTCATGAGGCTGCGAGTCCATGAATGAAAAATAAGCTAAGTGTTGGTGACAGGTTCATGTAAGGTATGAATATATTATATGAGTCCGCGAGTCCGCCACCTGCGAGCCCATGAATACAGTAAGGAATATAAGTATAAGCACAAAGTGAGTGCGACCGAACTAGAGGGTGCAAATTGGAGAACACAAAATCCCAAAATGAAGAAGAGATATGACTGGATCCGTGGTGAATCCATTAAGACAGATCAACAATGAATATCTAATCTAGAAATTATCAGACAGTTGCTGAGCATTGCTACTATGTTGCACGTGCTAATGAATGTTCCTTCACTGTTTTGCCACCATAATTTTCAACTTGGAGCTTGAATTGGAGAAAACGAATAGTCGTTGGAAATTTCTTGGGGAGTAGAAGAGATTTGTCAACCCATAATTTTGATTTGGGAATTATGTTTTCTTCAAAAGTCAGAAAAGTGAATTTTGTAGCAACAAAAGAGTGGAAATTGCAACTTGTAATTGCTGTAATTATTCGCTCAAAACTCAGATTGAGGCACGAGGACAACCATTGAAAAGTTGTTTAGAAAATGAATGCATTTAAGGAATCCTACTTGGGATTAGTGCATTAATATTATTCATAATTTAAAATGAAGAATGACTCGTAATCTAATTGATAAATATTTTGCAATATGCTTAATTCTAACAACAATTATTGCATGCACATTCTTGTAGAATTAGAGATACAAAAAAACAGACTTTAGTTCCTACATGAGAACTAGAGACATGGAGGAATATGAGAAGTGTTTCTTTGAATTGTTGAAGTTTGTTGATGGCACATAGCCCCTTCCCTCCAAAGGGCCGCTCGACCTCCCGATCTTGGATCATTTAAAATACTGAGTCGTAGCGACTCTTTGGGTCCATTTTTCCTCTTGGTGACAATGACTATGACCGTGGGTCTATCCCTTCATGATTCGGGCTTCAGGGATATCCCAAACTCTTCCTTATCTTCTTCCCAAAATGCACTACTCCGATTCTCCAAGCTCTGCCACATGTCTCCTCGAGTCTACTGGCCCCACTATGGTTTTGGTTTCGTGACTTCACGAAACTCCAAACTCCCAAACTCCTTAATTCGTTGCCATGTGCCCCTTTCGCGATCAACGACTGAAATCCGTTCGCGACTTTAGAATTCACGATTCTCCTTTCGGAAAGCCTCCAAACTTCTTGAACTCCGAAGTTCCGAATGACTTACATCTATCCTCCGAGTAGCTTTCCCAGATATGATGGTCTGGAATCGTTCATCTCCTTCCATGATGAATCTCGTCCACTTATTTCAGTGAAGATTCCAGGGACTTCTGTCCTTGAAGAATTTCCACCACTCTCCCTCCTGAGCTTTCCTTATTTGGTTTCCCCTAGTTCCTATGAATGCCTCCTTCGACACTTAGTCAAATTTTTGATCTGTGCATGCCTTGCAACAAATTGTCTTCCACAGTCGACTCCTATGTGGATTAATTTTCACTCCTTGCAATTGTTCTCCAACCGATTCTATCTCTCGTGACTGGAATCATGCTATCTCTCCTGAGCTTTCGAGTCTAAAAACTCTGTCACGAACTCCTTGTAGACGTCAATGCACTCCTTGCATAAATAAGTTTCGTTATCCCTCTTGAGCTTTCAAGTCGAAACTGACTCAGTCACGCACTCCTTGCGGACACTATGGACGCTGATGCAGGAGCATTGCTCCACCTCAGCAAAAGCGACAATAGGCCAACACATAGGCGCATAATGGAGAAAGGGAGAGGCATTGACCCTCCCATTTTAAAATTCAAAATCTTATCCCATGGGGATTTTCATTATAAGGTCGTAAGAGCCAAGCCATACCTTTGTACAGGTATTGGATAGAGTTGCCTTAAATGGTTACTTGTAGCAGGTCCAGATCGTAGTCAGGCCTGGATCAACATTTATGGAACGTAGCCATAGGAGTATGGGGCCATAACTAAGACAATGATAGCACTAAGGTGGTGAAGAGGATAATCTTGTAGAGCCCTCTTTTGTAATTAGGAGACTTGAGAGAGAGATATAGGTAGAGAGGTATTAGAAGCATAACTCAAGATAGAGTTAGGTTAGGAGAGATCGAGAGAACTGGGACTCTGTTGAAGTCCAGTTTTTGTAAACATATGTATAGACACATAAAGATAATAGAAAAGTAGTTTTTCTTGCATATGACATGTTTATGTATTTGTATTTATTGTTATGCTTTCATATGTCATTCATGTTCGGAATGTATGAATTGGTGAAGTATTGTATGAGTTTCAATTGTTTCTCGTCTTAGAGTTTCCAAGTGCAAGGAGTGCACATTGTCTGCAAGGATTGCGTTGACAGAGGTGAGTTAACTTCAGGAAAGATCATGAGGTATATCGTTGAACCTTCACCAAAAAAAGTGCAAGGAGTAAACATGAAGAACTCTGTGTTGAATTCAAAAGGAAACAGATTTACTGAACACTATATAAGGAGGATCTTCACAAGGTGTGCATCGAGCAAGGAGAATGCCAATAGGGCGAGAATAATTTATTTTCAAGAAATCCTTCGGATCTGAGTTTGACGAAATCCCAGAAACACAAGGTGTGTGTGGGAGATCGAAACCTTCGAAGGGGAAAAGATCAGAAGAGATAACACAAAGAATGAGTAGGAGGCAGAATTATTCTAAGTCCTAAAGCTCAGAAGGGATACCGCTTTCAAAGGTGAATACCATACCCAGGAATTAGATTCGTAAGACGAGAAAAGGTCGAAACCTTTGAAGACTGACGAAATATTGTAATACAGGAGAGATATAAAGCTCAGGAGGAGGAGAAACAAAAACCATTGGATTGGTTTTAAGGAGAATCCTAGTCTTTTGGATTAGTGCCTAGTGAACAAGGATAACGCAGGAGAAGAGAACATATCTCATCCATTGGATCTGAGCAGAAGGGGTCAAACATCCTTGGATCTGGGAAGAAGTGCACGAGATTTAATGATTTGTGTACACACAGGAGAGCGGACGCGCTAAAGGGCCAAAGTCCTAAAAACCATTTGGGACCGTCCACCAACTGAAGGGACATGTGGTGGGAATCTATTGATTTTGGATGGAAACACTCTAGGAGGAATGAGTGCATAGAGAAGCTGAAACTTCTGAAGTTCGAAGAGCCGAAGGGCCAAAATGGATCTGGATCATTAGATCCAGAGGGAATATATGTCAAGGGGTCATGAGATATAGAAAGAGGTGGAGTTGTAATGCTGAATCACCTGAAGGCCAAACAACTGAAGAGATGAGAGTCGTCGATATACAGAGGGGAAACTTGTCACCAGATTGTGAGCTCTGGGGAAATTTACATTGGAGTTTTAGTTTGAGAGTTGAAATTGCCGAATCACGAAGCCCAAAGAGAATCTGAGCCATCAGACCTAGAAAGGGGACGCATGGTGAAAGATCGTGAATCTAGGAGAATGCGAAAGAGAAAGGTTTGACATCACCGAAGCCCGAACAATCAAAGCGAATGATAGCCATCGATATGGAAGAGGACAGGTGTCACCAGATTGTGGACTTCGAGAGATTTCACTCCGAGGTTTTATGGAAAGAAGTTTCAGAAAGTTTCGAAGCACCGAAGGCCAAAATGATTAAGGGTCTTTGATCCAAAAGGAAGAACGTGGGTTGTTGATCTACGAAGGGACACATGGAGGACGAAGTTTCACTCCATTTGACAACAATTGAATAGCCATTGGATCAAGAGAGGATAGGTGTCAAAAGATCCAACACTTCGGAATATTTATCTCTGGATATTTGGGGTTGTTGAGATTTGAGGATGTCGAAGGCCGAAGTCCCGGAAATGACTAGAGCCGTCGATGTGAAGGAGGACACGTGGTGCTATATCTAGGACTCCAGAGGAAAAGAAAGAAGTGGGAGAAAGGTCCGAAGAGCTGAAGAGGATCTCAAACATTGATCGAGGAGGCAACAATTTGGATCGCTGATCTAAATGAGGAAGCCAAAGACCTGAAGTGGAAGCACAATCATTGATCGAGGAGGATGCGTGGAAGGAGATTGTTAACTCCAGAATATTGGAGTACAAAGGAAAGCGAGGGGTTGATATTTCAAAATCCCAAAGTACAGAATCATAAAGAGATATCGTCCGTTAATTCAAAGGAAGCAGATCTAGTCCGTTGGATTTGGAGAAGACAGATCTAATCGTCAATCCAGAAGTACTGTCAAGATCAGGAGATCGACGGTCCTGAAACATTTCGGGGGATTGAAGGTGCGAGAGATTTAACAGGTACTCGCATGGTCACACGAGAACATAGCCTAAGGACAAATGCGAAGAAGGCGGTTAACCATAGGAGTTGGCAAAGTGCGAGAAGTTGAGATTTATGAAGATTGGAAACCCAAAGAGGATTAAGGCCATCAATCTAGGAAGGGGAATCGATGGTAGAGAATAATTTCAAGGAGAAGAGGTGAAATTAGTGAACATGTAAGTTCACAGGCCGAAATGTACTGGACTCATTGATATCGTCGGGACAAAATATCAATGAGCACGATCAAAGGAGATTGGGCGAGCACTTTCAGATATCGGGGATAGGGATCTTTCATAAAGGGTGAGCACATTGGTGGCCCAATATTTTTGTGAACCATTGATTGACGAGAAGATTTATATCGGTCAAATCCTGATCATGGAAATCAGGCAGGTTTGACAGGACCTGCACGTAGAAGAAAAAGGGACATGTGCATAGTTGTTTTGCGTTCAAAGAGGAACCTGAAGATTCGATTCGACCCAGAAGTTGGAAGGATCCTAGACTGGGAGGTCGTAGAACCCTAGGAGGAGGGGGGGTTGCATCAGGTGGTATCAGATCTTGAAATTTCATCTGTAGATTTCAGGCGGAAGAGAAAGACGACAAGGCCGTTATTTTGTTTGCACACAATAGACAAGAGGGAGACGGTGAAAGGAGATAATATGATATCATTAGGTGGTATCATAAGTTAAATTTTTTATATAGACAATAGGTGAAAGGAAGGCATAGTACTGATTCTTTGTGAGAAGGTTGTTGCAAGCATGCAACAAAAAAAATTTAAACAACCAGGTGAGCTGTAAAAGAAGATGGAGATGCTATCGGATGTAGAGTAATCCATAGGCTTTCCAGAAGGGTAGGTAGAATGTGGAAATGGATACTGAAGGCCATGGGCATGGTCGAAGAGAATACCGAAAGAAGAAAATCAATGCAGATATGGATCTGGAGCTTAATGAGGTAAGAGCAAGGATGGAGTAGCAGCCATTAAAAATGCAGCAAGATGCTAAAGCACATTGGGTGTATGATTGGCCCATGAAGAAGAAGGTGAAGTGGCCAATCAAGATATTGTTGACCAGAGGACAACAACAACTATTTAAGAGGTGGCTGAGGTATGTTGAAAGCCTCAGAGATGAAGAAGAAGTAATTCACATATGTGAACCAGAAATAGGGAGACACCTCAGTGATGAGGAGGAGGTGAGATCAGATGAAGATTTTATAAACTGCCAAGTGGGTAGAAATGGACTTTCAAGTTGTTAGGTGGGCAATGGAAAGAGATCAGTGGAAGGTCTCATATATTTCCAAAGGATAAGTGTTGAAATTTCAAATTTCTAGGTGGGCAGGGGGAAAGAAATGAGACTGTCAAAAAGTCTTATGAGCTCAGAAGTGAGTTCATACTAGCAAGGAGTGATGATAGGTGAAGATTCATATGGGTTTGCAGACCATGTGAATGAAGATGATGAGAATTTAAATACTCTCACCATCCAAGAGGAAGATCAGAGGTGCATTTTGATTATTGGAGGGATCAAAGAATTCCTACCAAACAACCAAGTGAAGGCCAATGCACATGATGAAAGTGCAGTAGCACAAGAAGGACAACTAGTAGTGACTGTCATGATGAAGGAGCAGATATCAAAAGCTACCCAAGGAGAAGAAGAAGAGGAGCACACAAATCAGATGCTAACTCAATGGGAGGTAGAATTGAGGATGTCGGAGGATTGGTTGGACAATCCAAAACCAATAGATGGCTATAGGAAGATAATCATGAAAATTTCAGGAGAAGATCATTCCACAAAATTGCTCCAAATTTTCAGCCAGGAAGCTGGACAAGAGATGACTGCATTACTGGAGTCTACAATAGAAGAAGAAGCATACAACATAAAATTTACTGAGCTGGATGAGGAACTGGAAACCCTGGAGAGAATTAGGCATATCCAACAGAATAAGTTGGGGACAGATGGAGGAGCATACTAGCCAGGAGAGAAATTAAAATAAGCTGGAGATGTGTCAACAGGAGAAATGGAAAAAGCAAATCTGTCAGAAGGAGGAACTGAGCAGTAGCTTAGTGATGGGACTGCAGAACTGAAGTTTGCAGCAGGGTGGTAGAAGAAGTTAGCAAAGGGGATATGAACAAAAGAGAGCCTGTCATAGCAACATGGAAGAAACAAAAGAAGAAGCAACAACAATAGTAGCATATCTGGAGAGGAGCAAGAGGAAAGATCCAAGGGAAAGTTTGGGATCTAGGAGGATTTCAACAATAGTGGAGAGGAGCTCATGAGAAGGAGCTCATGTTTTTCCTAGCAGTGGAGTATGATGCAGAAGCATTGCTCCACCTTAGCAAAAGTGACAACAAGCCAACACATAGGCGCGTAATGGAGAAAGGGAGAGGAACTGACCCTCCCATTTTTAAATTCAAAATCTTATCCCATGGGGATTTGCGTTGTAAGGCCGTAAGAGCCAAGCCATACCTTTGTACAAGTAGTGGATAGAGTTTCCTTAAATGGTTACTTGTAGCGGGTCTAGATTGTAATCAGGCCTAGATCAACATTTATGGAACATAGCCGTAGGAGTATGGGGCCGTAACTGAGACAATGATAGCACTAAGGTGATGAAGAGGATAAGCTCGTAGAGCCCTCTTTTATAATTAGGTGACTTGAGAGAGAGATTTAGGTAGAGAGGTCTTAGAAGAAGAACTCAGGATAGAGTTAGGTTAGGAGAGCTTGAGAGAACTGGGACTCTATTGAAGTCTAGTTTTTGTAAACATCTGTATAGACACACATAGATAATAGAAAAACAATTTTTCCTGCATATGGTGTATTTGTGTATTTGTATTTATTGTTATTCTTTTAGATGTCATTCGTGTTCTGAATTTATGAACTGGTGAAGTATTGTATGAGTTTCAATTGTTTCTCATCTTATATTTTCCGAGTGCAAGGAGTGCATTGACAGAGGTGAGTTAACTTTAGGAAAGCTCAGGAGGGATACCGTTGAACCTTCACCAAAAAAAGTGCAAGGAGTACAAAGGAAGAAATTTGTTTTGAATTTAGAAGGAAACAAAGTTACTAAACACTATGTAAGGAGGATCTCTGCAAGGTGTGCATCGAGCAAGGACAATGCCAAGAGGACAAGAAGAATTTATTTTCAAGAAATCCTTTGAATCTGAGTTTGACAAAATCCTAGAAATGCAAGGTGTGCGTGGGAGATTGAAACCTTTGAAGGGGAAAAGATCAGAAAAGATAACAAAAACAGAATGTAGGAGATGGACTTATTCTAAGTCCTAAATATTAGAAGAGATACCTCTTTCGAAGGTGAATACGAGACCCATGAATTAGATTTGTAAGAGGAGAAAAGGTCGAAACCTTTGAAGAATCAAGAAATCTTCTAAGACAAGAGAGATGGAAATCTCAGGAGGAGGAGAAAAAAAAACCGTCGCATTGGTTGTAAGGAGAATTCTGGTCTGTTGGATCAGTGCCTAATGAACAAGGATAGTGCAGGAGAAGAGAACAAATCTCATCCATTGGATCTAATCATAGAGGGTCAAACATCGTTGGATTTGGGAAGAAGTACATGAGCTTTAACGCTTTGTGTACACAAAGGAGAGAGGACACGCTAAATAAATGAAGTATCGAAAATGATTTGGGACCATACATGAACTTGAGGGACACATGGAAGGAATCTATTGATTTTGGATGGAAACACTTCAAGAGGAATGAGTGCACATAGAAGCTGAAACTTTCGAAGCCCGAAGAGCCAAAGGGATGAAATGAATTTGGATTGTTAGATCCAGAGGGAATACGTGTCAACGAGTTTTGATATCCAAAAGGAGGCGGAGGTGTAACGCTGAAAGACCCGAAGGTCGAACAACTGAAGAGCCTAGAGTCATCTATCTACAGAGGGGACAGTTGTCACCAGATCACGAGCTCCAGGGAAATTTACATTGGAGTTTCAGTTTGAGAATTGAAATTGCCGAATCGCGAAGCCCGAAGAGAATCTGAGTCGTCAGACCTAGAAAGGGGACATGTGGTGAAAGATCATGAACTCTGGGTGAAGTCACTTCAGGAGAAAGTGAAGGAGAAAGGTTTGACATCGCCGAAGCTCGAACAACCGAAGAGAATGATAGTTGTCAATATGGAAGAGGACATGTGTCACTAGATCGTGGAATTCAAAGGATTGCACTTTGGGGTTTTTATGGAAATAAGTTTCAGAATGTTCCAAAGTGCTGAAGGTTGAAATGATTAAGGGTCATTGATCCCAAAGGAAATATGTGGGTCATTAATATGTGAAGGGACATGTGGAGGAAGGATATTCACTCCGCTAGATAGCCATTGAACAACCGTTGGATTAAGAGAGGACATGTGTCAAAAGATCAAGCACTCTGAAAGGTTTCTCTTGGAAGATTTGGGGTTGTTGAGATTTGAGGATGCCGAAGGCCGAAGTCCCAAAAATGATGAGAGCCTTCGATGCAAAGGAGGACATAGGATGCTAGATATGGGACTCCAGAGAAAAAGAAAGAAGGGGGAGAAAGGTCCTAAGAGCCGAAGAGGAACTCGATCGTTGATCGAGGAGACAACAATTTGGATCATTGATCTGGGTGAGGAAGCCAAAGACCCTAAGTGAAAGCATAACCATTGATAGAGGAGGACACGTGGTAGGAGATCATTAACTCTGAAATATTGGAGTATAGAGGAAAGTGAGGGGTTGAGATTTCAAAATCCTGAAGTCCGAAATCACGAAGAGATCTCATCCATATATTCAGAGGAAGCAGATCCAATCTATAGGATTTGGAGAGGATAGATCTAACTGTCAAGATCGGGAGATCGACAGTCCTGAAACATTCCGGGGGATTGAAGGTGTGAGATATTTAACAGGTAATCGCATGGTCACGCGAGAATGTAGCCCGAGGACACATGCGAAGAAGGCGCTTAACCATAGGAGTTGGCGGAGCGTGATAAGTTGATATTTCTGAAGACTGGAAACCCAAAGAGGATTAAGGTCATCGATCTAAGAAGGGGAATCGATGGTAGGGAATCATTTCGGGGAGCAGAGGCGAAATTAGTGAACATGTAAGTTCACAGGACGAAATGTAATGGAGTCATTGATCTCGTTAGGATAGGATATCAATGGGCACGATCAAAGGGAGATTGGGCGAGCACTTTCATATATCGGGGACAGGGATCTTTCGTAAAGGGTGAGTGCATTGGAGGCCCGATATTGTTGTGAACCATCGATCGACAGGAATATTTATATCGGTCAAATATTGATCATGGAAATCAGACGGGTCTGACAGGACCTACACGTAGAAGAAAAAGGGACCTGTGCATAGTTGATTTGGGTTCAAAGAGGAACCCGAAGAGTCGATCCAACCTAGTAGTTGGAAGGATCCTAGATCGGAAGTTCGCAGAACCCCTGGAGGAGGGGGGGGATGCATCACACACCTTGCACTCACTCAATGAAGAGAAACAATTGAAACTTATTCACTCTTCACAGTGACTCATACATTCAACAATGCAAATGCAATCATGGATTCAAGAACAAGAAATAACAGAGAATTGAAAAATAATAGAAAGTCTGCCATTCACTCATTCATATAGACACAACAACCACACACCTTTGGGACAATATTCCTCTGTTATATTCATTCAACTGAAACTTACATATGTTCATACGCTGTTCTTCACTACTCCTTAACATATACACTGTTAATGAACTATGTTCTATCAACATCCTTCCAACAACAAAAGCAACAACAACCACTATTGGGTAGTATTACAAAGCTTTATAAAAAGGGGTGCTCTTCGAGCCTTTCCCTCCAACTACTCTACGTTATCTTATCGGAATTAAATGTTATCAACTACTTAACATCTATTACAATAAATATTGAGTTAGACAGATAAGAGCGTAAGCTCCAAATTTGTAATGTGATCTGTCTCATAAAACAAAATACATTCCCCATCGATCTTACGTGATGGCTCAGTTTCCGATCATTAAATGTGTTCATAAATCAAAGAGATTTGTCAGATATTACATTAATACATTGATCTTTGAAATTCAAAATATTTCGAAATATGAGTTAGTGCACCCAACTGTCTTCCATGCTTGTGCTTTGTTGGTGATGCTCCCGCATCAGTTGACTTCATCAAGGATGAGAAAGTGAAAATCCAAAGGTTTCTAAGTGGGTTACCCTCTTTCTACATTGATAAGATTCAATATGATAACCCCAAAACCTTGGAGGAAACTGTAAGGAGAGCGAGGCATCTATATGAGCAGAGCAAAGGAAAGCCAATTTTCCAAAAATTTTGGAATGACAAGATGAACATAATAATAATAAAAAACATAAGGGTTTTAAGACACTCTTTTTTAGGAATAATTTCCAAGCGAATCAACATGGTCAAGTCACACAAAATGAAAGATAAGACTGCAGATTCATTTGGAAAAAGGCCAAGGCAACAACCGATGCAATGTTGGGAATGTGAAGGAAATAATATATATAGGGATTTCCCTCACAAAGGAGAAAGAATGAGGACTGTCCACAACATTCAGAAGGCTAAAGAAGTGGAAGACATGGGCATAAGCATGCCAAGGATCTATGCAGCTTTGGATAACAAGCAAGTTGAATATCAATCTCCCATGATTGAAGTGGAAGGTAAGGTCAACAATGAGCCCATAACAATTTTAATTGATTATGGAGATAGACATAGTTACATAACATTTAACATTGTTGAAAGATTTCACTTGCAAAGAAGTAAGCATAAGAAATCCTGGTTAGTTCAGTTAGCCACGGGGGATAAGAGGAAAATAAATGAGTTGGTTAAATATTGTCCGATAGACATGGATGGAATCAATACAAAGGTGGATGTAAACAACATACCATTGGGTTCATATGGTTGTCTAATTGGCATGGATTGGTTGGAAAAACATCATGTTTTCCTAGACTGTTACGACAAAACAATCATGTGTATTGATGAGGAAGGGAAACAAGGAAAGATTCAAGACATTCCAAGAGTTGTAGTTGTTAAAGAGATTTCAACTATGCAGTTCAAGAAGAGCTTTAGGAAAGGATGTCAGATGTTTTCAAACCATATGCAGGAGGAAGCCAAAGACAAAGTTCCAAACATTGAATACCATCCAGTTTTGAGGGATTTTGAAGACGTGTTTAGAGAAATTTTGGGACTAACACCAAAAAGAGACATTGATTTCTCTATCGATTCGGTGCCAGGCGCTGCCATAGTGTCTAAGACACCTTACAAAATGGGCACACCATAACTAAAAGAGTTGCATATGTAGCTTGAATAAATTTTGAAGAAGGGGTACATACGCCCAAGTGTGTCACCTTGTGGAGCCCCAATTCTTTTTGTGAAGAACAAGGATGGAACCTTAAGTCTGTGTATTGATTGTAGGCAGCTTAATAAGGTTACCATAAAGAATACGTATCCTTTTCCAATAACCGATGATTTGTTTGACCAACTAAAAGGTGCAGGAATATTCTCGAACATTGACTTGATATTAGGCTATCATCAAGTAAAAATAAAGGAAGAAGACTTCAACAAGAAAACATTCAGAACAAGATATGGGCATTATGAATTCACGGTAGTTACATTTGGGCTATCAAATGCCCCAACATTTTTTATGTTCATGATGAATGGAGTGTTCAAGGTGTTGGGTATGTGTTATATTCTTTGCATGTGTGTGTGTGGGCACGTCAGATTTGACAATTGCATCTGATGATCCCAACTTCCTTCACTCTTTGTGTCGTGTGCACTAGGAGCTTCCTAGGGGGGTCCCAGGGGGGGCAAGTATGGCTCCCGTGGTTATGCGCAGCCTTCGGGGAAGTGCCCCATTTTTTTTTTTTGGGTAGTATTTATATTTTTAGCAGATTTTTCTATTTTTAGTGGTTTTATAAATTAATCCCAGATTAAGAGATTAGGGTTTTGGTAGCTACGGAATACCTAAAAACATTGTATATATTGTATGTTAAATGGTGAAATTAATACAATGACGAGTTGAAAGGTTTTCTCCCAGTTAAGGGTTTCGGTATAAATCTCTGTGTACTATGTGTATGAGCCATTGATTAATTTCTGTTTTTCTTAAGAATATATATGCATTGCTTTACTTCACAGGTTTAAAACTTACACAAGGAGTACATAGAAAAGTTTGTGATTTTGTTCTTAGATGATATCCTCGTTTATTCTAAATCATAAGAGGAACATGAGAAATAGTTAAGACTGGTGTCACAAGTTTTAAGAGAGCATAAATTGTATGTTAATAAGCGAAGTAAGTGCATATTTTACCAAAAGAAGATTCACTACTTGGGGCATATAATTTCAGCAACAGGGATAATAGATGACCCTAGGAAGATAGAGGCCATTAGAGGATGGCCATCACCAAAGAATGTGACATAGGTCATATCATTCATGGGTCTTTTCGGTTATTACCAAAGATTCATAAAAGGGTTCTCAAGAGTTGCAAGTCCAATCACTTATTTGCAAATGAAGGGAGTGAAATTTGAATGGACTTCCAAGTGTGAAGAGAGTTTTCAATAGTTGAAGGAAATACTGACAAGTGCACCGATATTGAAGATTGCAGATCCAAATGAAGATTTTTTTGTGTGCACTGATGCATGCAAGGAAGGACTCGTTGGAGTTCTCATTCAAAGAGACCATGTGGTATGCTATGATTCCAGAAAATTAAAAGAGCATGAGAGGAATTATGCTACACATGACTTGGAGTTAGCAACGATTGTACATGCATTGAAAATGTGGAGGCATTAACTTATGGGTAAGAAATTCGAGCTAAGGATAGTCCATAGTGGTCTGAAGCATTTTTTTGGACAACCAACACTAAATTCCAGACAAACTAGATGGATGGAATTTTTGAGTGAATATGTCTTCAAAATTAAGCATATAAAAGGAAAAGAAAATCAAGTAGCTCATGCGCTTAGTAGGAGAGCTCATGAAGTGCATGTGGAAGATATCAACATGTACATGACAGATTTGAAAAAAAAAATATTGGAGCAATGGATTTAGATCAACAATATGTGAAAATAAAAGAGACATTATAGCAAGGTAATTTTCAGAAGAAATTTAATTTTTATGAGCTGAAAGATGGAATTCTCATGTATAAGGGAAAAGTATATGTGTTGAATTCCAATGAGCTGAAAAATATTTTGAAGGAAATGCACAATGTTCCATATGCTGGGAACCCAGGATATCAAAATTCAATTGCAGTTGTGAGAAGCCAATATTTTTGGTTGGGAATGAAGAAAGAAGTGGCTAATTACATAGTCAGATGTCTAGAATGCCAAAAGGTGAAGACCAATCATAGACATCCAACAAGTTTTCTATAGTCATTGCTCATTCCAGAATGTAAGTGGGAAGTAGTTACTCTTTATTTTATTACTAGGCAGCCCAAAACAATGAAGCAACATGATTCCATCATGGTCGTGGTGGATAAATTGAATAAAGAAACACATTTTATTCCAGTAAAGACTACACATAAGGCAACAAATATTGCAAATATTTTCATAAAGGAATTTTCCAGGTTACATGGAGTGCCTAAGACAATAGTTTTAGATAGAGATCCAAAGTTTACTTCAAATTTTTGGAAAGGTTTGTTCAAAGGTTTTGGAACAAATATAAATATTAGTACAACATATCATCCATAGTCAGATGGAAAAATAGAAAGGGCTAACATGATAATTGAGGACATGCTTATAATGCATGTAATGGATCAACCATCAAAGTGGGAAGATTATATTCATTTAGTTTAATTTTCCTACAATAGTAGGTATCAATCCTCATTGAAGATGAGTCTGTTTGAAGCATTGTATGGAAGAAAATGTAACACTCCCGTGAGTTGGGATAATCTAGCAGACATAACAGATGTTGGGACATAATTCTTAAAAGAAATAGAAGAGTAGATGGAAAAGATAAAGAAGAATTGAAAGGTTTCCCAAGATAGGAAGAAAAGTTATGCGGAAAAGAACAAAGTTTTCATAGATTTTAAAGTAGGAGAACATGTGTTTTTTAAAGTGAATACAAAGAGAAGTTCTCTAAGATTAGGAAGCTTCCCGAAGTTAGCAGTGAGATATTGTGGGACTTTTGAAATATTAGAAAAGATAGGGCCAATTGCATACATGTTATATTTTCCTGCATCCATGAGAGTGGATAATGTATTTCATGTGTCATTGTTAAAATAATATGTGCCTGATCCTAACCACATAGTTGATTGGAATGTGATCCAAGTGGAACATGAAGGGGATTTCTGGGTGGAACTAGTACGTATCCCATACTGAAAATTCAAAGTGCTCAGGAACAAATCCATAGGGTTGGTAAAGGTTCAATGGAACTGCTACAGTCGTGAAGATGCTACATGGGAGCATGAAGAAAACATGTGGGCATAGTACCCACAAAGTTTTGACAATTTTGAAGAAGGCGGAATGAAAGGATCCATTTTGGAAAGCTAGAGTTTCAGAACCACATCTCAGAGTTCTAGCCAACTGCACTGGGGACCTTGATAAATGAATGATTCATTCCTTAGGTTAACCTTGATAAACATATGGTACATCCCTTGGTTCAACCTTGATAAATTAATGGTGCATTCCTTGGGTCGACTAGTTGAGAGGAACAAGAGATTGATGGTTGGCGCTGCTGCTGGAGCTGTTAAATTGCATAATTTTTATTTCTAAGTATTGTGATGTAAATTTGCATATATATATATATATATATATATATATATATATATATATATATATATATATATTGACATAGATTCCACTGAAGATGGTGCACAATTGTAGGGGAGGGGGAATGTACCATCCCCATTATAATCCCCAGTTTAATTAATGTTTATGTGGATATAATATGTTGCTATGACCAAGCGATGTAATATGAAAATTGTATTTCAATGTTTTAATAATAAAATGTGATGCCAACTTCTAAAGGGGACATGGACAAGAGATGGGGGCTAAATTAATCCACAAGAGAGGGAAGTGTCTAGGATAATGGCCAAAAGGGGGTCAAAGCGGGGAAACCCATGTATATTAATTTAACCCATTTTCCCTAAACTTGCGTATTGTATACAGACCTTCCCATTTCTGATTGAGTGTTCCCAAAGCCAATCATTGAATACATGTAAGAGGGTGGGTGTGAGTGGTCACATCCCATAGTTATTGGGCACATGGGGATTGAGTACAATCATCTTGGGGAAGAGTGTGAGTCAAGAAAGGCAAGCCAAAGAGAGGAAATTCATATGGTTTTGGGCTCAACCGTTTGACACATCAAGTATTGTGCATGGGAAGAGAGGGGAGAGCAAGAAAGAGATCTTGGAGCTGGTGCAACCATTAAGGGAGAATTCTAGAGTAGGATGGGGCATAACTGGGGTGAATTGGAGTTGGAAAATTGAAGAGCTAGGTTGTTAGGCTTGAAGAGTGAATTCCTGTGTGAGTTGCACTAAAACATCGAGTGTTGTTGATTTGCTCATAGTTTTCCTAGTAGAAGTTTCCCTTGAGTTCCCAATTGAGATATTTCTAGCTACCTATGCCAGAGAGACCTTGATAAATGAATGGAATATTGCATAGGTTATCCCTGATAAACATATGGTACATCCCTTGGGTTAACCCTGATAAACAGATGGTACATCCCTGGGGTTATCCGTGATAAACAAATGGTACACCCCTTGGGTTAACTCTGATAAATGAATGGTGTATTCCTTCGTTGGGAAGGTTATGAGGAAGAGAGCTGGTAGAAAAATCAAGATAGCTATAGGAGAATATCAGTTGGGTTATGAATTTCATGATCCACGAGTGGACTGTGAAAGACCACCCTCTTTTGTGGATTACTAGTATCAGCTCAGGGGTGACTGACTGTTGATATTTGGAACAATCAGTCTATGGTTGGGTGGAACATCCATCCCAAGAAACTGGTTGCATGATTCCTGTTTAAAGATAAGTGTTTTATCTTGTTGTTGAGTTATTTACATGTGTTATTTCTGTGCGTGAACTCTATGTAAATAAGAATGAATTATATGGTGTTGTAATGAGTGGTTTAGTTGCATTTCATGTTGATTATTATTATGATTTAGATGCATCTATTTTATGGATATAGACAATAGCTAAATCTATTTTAAATTTGTAGCTGTAAGCTACAGTAAATCGACTAATAATAAAAGAATTTCTTTAGTCATCAAAATTCCATTTTCATGTGTATTTCACACTGTAGTGTCCCTCGGTCGGGCAGGGGAACATTACATTATGGTATCAGAGTCGTAATACAAATATTTTTATGTGGCGTGGCCCAGCCTAGGTGTTGAGAATGTTACATAACTAGTGTCCAGTGCATTAGGGAACAATTCCTAGAAAATCTCTCATCTGGAGATAATGCTCACGGGCTTGACAACCCGCCTCTTCAACAACAAATCTCTCACCTAGAGAGAATGCTCATGGGCTTGACAACCTGCCTCTTCGAAAACAAGGTCTCTAGTTACTATATGGAAAATATTTTCTAGGATTTTCTCTGCAGATAAGATAATGTCCGTTTTGCCCATTCATATGGTCCAACCCCTCCCGAAAAAGTGAGTGATTCCCCCCAAAATACACTAAGTTTCAACCATATGTTTTCATGGTCATAACTTGACACTTCTCACCTTTAGAATTGTCTTTATCCACTTGGTGACTCATTTTCATCCCTCAAGAACTTAGGATAAATAAATATCCATAAATTATACTTTTCAAAAATATTAATAAAAATATTCCCTTGGAACTAAGCCCCCCCATTTTCCATTTTTGGTGGAGTTTTTCACCCCGTCTCTTTTCGTTTGATTGGTATGCATGAAAAAATATGATTTTATTAATAATTTGAGTGTGATTACATTTTACAAGGATAGGTGCACTGACCTTTTTGCATCCCTGCTCACCATCCCAATAATCACACACAGGATCACCAACCTCAAATACATATACATACATACATACATATAAATTGGTCCTATGCACACCTCAAGGTAAACTTGTGCACTTACTCAGGTGCACACACATTATGGAATGTGCACACCCTTCCCTTGATGTGCAATCCATGCACACTTACTCATGTATGCACAACACTCTGGAATGTGCATGCTCTTTCTTTGGAAAACAATCCACGCACACTACTCAGGTGTGTGAAAATTGAAATGACACTTGGTTCCAACAAATCACCAGCCTAAATGTACATTTTCATTTTCATTTATAATTGGGGTTCAAATTAGGGGTATTACATTCCCCTCTCCCCTATTTATGCACTGCCCTCAATGCATTATATACATACGTACATACAAAAACTTCAAAAGTTTTTAGAAATATGTGGGTACTCTGCCTGCATAACATCCTCGCACTCCCAAGTTGTATCCTGGAGATTGTACCAGGTGCATTGGACCTTTACTAGCCACATGGCTTGATTCTAGAGTTGTTTTATTTTTCGATCCAATATGCAAACCGATCTCACTCAAAAACCACCTTCTAGCTCCACCTAAATCACATTCCATTCAATGAAATGATTAGCATCAAGTGCATACTTTTTGAGCAAAGATACATGGAAAACATTATGAATATACAAGGATGCAGGAAATGAAAGCATATATGCAACATGACCAATCCTTTCTAGGATTTCAAGTGGCCCACAGTAGCATGCTTCCATCTTAGAATGATTTCCCAACTTCAGGGAACTACATCTTGATTTTACTTTCAAGAACACATGGTCACCCACTTTAAACTCTCGATGGGTTCTTCCTTTATCTGCGTGACTTTTCTATCTGTCTTGGGTAGCCTTTAAATTTTTCCTTGTGTTCACCATATGCTTTTCCATTTCTCAGAGAAGATATGGCCCAACCATTGCGCGATCTGCTAGGTTGTCCCAACTTAGTGGCATGTCGCACTTTCTACCATAAAGTGCCTCAAATGGGCTCATCTTTAGAGACACTTGATATCCATTTTTATAAGAAAACTCAACCAAAGGTTAATATTTTTCCCACTGCATCTATTTTTCCATCACATACATTCGTAGCATATATTCTATCACTTGATTTACCCTTTCTTTTTTCCCATTTGACTTTGGATGATAGGCTATGCTAAAATTCATATTTGTCCCAAAATTTTTGAATAACCCTCTCCAAAAATTTGATGTGAACTTGGGATCTCTGTCAGACACAATTGTCTTAGGTAAACCATGCAGCCTAGCAATTTCTCTCATGTATATATCAACAATGTTGGTTTCATTGTGAGTTGACTCTACTAGAATAAAATGAGCAGATTTAGTCATGTTATCCACCACTACCATAATAGAATCATGCTGCTTAGCAGTCCTAGGCATCTTAGTAATGAAATCCATGGTTACAACTTCCCAATTTCACTCAGGAATGGGTAAAGGTTGTAGCAAAGCAATTGGGCGTCTGTGCTCAACCTTGACCTCTTGACATTCAAGGCATCTAGCAATAAAATCAACTACCTCCTTTTTCATGCATGACCAATAGTAATACTTTTTGACCCCTGTAATTGTCTTCTGGTAGTCTAGGTGCCCAACATAAGGAACTTTATGCATTTCTAACAATAAAATATTTTTCAAATCCTGATCATTTGACACATAGACCCTGTGCCTATACATGAGGATTCCATCCTCTTTTAGCTCATAACCTTCAAATTTGCGTTGCAATTTACCTTGCTATAAATTTACCTTTATGTCCACATAGTGTTGATTTGATTTGGAAACCTGTAAAATTCAGTCACTCAAATTTGATTTGTACATGCTAATGGTTGTAGCATGCATCTCATGCACCCTCCTAATGAGTGCGTCAACCACCTTATTCTCTTTTCCTTTGATATGCTTGTTATCAAATTCATACTCACTGAGGAATTCCAATCATATGCTTTGTCTAGCATTTAAACTTGGCTTTCCAAACAAATATTTCAAACCACTATGGTCTATCCTCAACTCGAATATTTTCCCCATGAGGTAGTACCTCCACATATTCTTGGCATGCATTCCAAATCATGAGTAGCATAGTTCCTTTCATGCTCTTTTAATTTCCTTGATTTGTGGCATACCACATGCCCATTTTGACTAAGGACTCCACCGAGCCCTTCCTTGCATACATCAATGCACATAATGAAGTATTCATTAGGATTAAAAACTCTCAAAATTGGTGCACTTTTCAATAAAATTTTCAAGTGATGAAAAATCTTATACAATCTGGAGTCCATTCAAATCACACACCTTTCTTTTGAAATGATGTAACTGGATGTGAAATCTTTGAGAATCCTTCAATAAACCTTTTTTAGTACCCTGCAAGTCCCATGAATGACCTCACCAATGTGACATTCCTTGGTGTTGGCCATCCTTAAATGGATTTTATCTTCTTCGGGTCCACAACTATCCCTTCCTCTGAAATGGTATGACCCAAGTAATGAATCTTCCTCTGGTAGAAGGAGAACTTGCTCAAATTTGCATACAAATTATGTTCTCTCAATACTTGCAGCACCATCCTCAAGTGTGGCTCATGTTCTTCTTCATACCTTGAGTAAATAAGTATGTCATCCAAAAACACAATGACAAAATTATCTAAGTATTTTCTGAAAATACCATTCATTAAACACATGAAGACAACTAGTGCATTTGACAATCCAAATGGCACCACAGTGAACTCATAATGTCCATAATTCATTCTGAAAGTTTTCTTGATGATGTCTTCTTCTTTAATTCTCACTTGTTGATATTTAGATCTGAGATCAATCTTTGAAAATATCTGCGCACCCCTTAACTGGTCAAAGAGGTCATGTATCCTTGGCAAAGGATACTTGTTCTTTACTATTACTTTTCTCAATTTCTCTAAGTTAATACAAAGCCTCAACATACCATCCTTCTTCTTCAAAAACAATACCGGGGAACCCCAAGGTGAAAAACTTGGGCGTATATACCCCTTCTTCAGAATCTCTTCAAGTTGCATTTGCAATTCCTTCAACTTTGGTTTAATCATTCTATAAGGAGTCTTAGATACATGGGCTTCTCCATGCATCAAATTTGTAGAGAAATCAATATCCCTTTTTGGTGGCAACCCTGATATTTATTTAAAGACATCTTCAAATTCTTTTAGTACTGCACAATATTCAACATTTGACACTTTATCCTTAGGTACCTCCTTCATGTGTGCTTGTTGGCACAGAGGCAGACCTAGGGTTCAACGCTACAAAAAAGCACCAAGAAAACCCTAACTACCAGCCCTTTCGACAACACCTGCGAAGCATATGAAGTCTCACCCAAGGTAGAGGCAGGGGTGGTTGCAGGACTCAGGTGTATGAAACCTTAGCTGGGACACATATCTATGATTATAATACTTAATAGAGCACTTAGCACCAACAATTCATCGATATTTAACCACTATCTAATCCACATATAAAATAGAGCATCACATCATTCATTCAGATCTAATGTATCTAGGCACTTATAATAGAGAATTAGGTTAGATCTAACAGATTCAAGCACTATCACATTCATATAAGTCAGATATAACATCCATACACATCATTATAACAAAGCATAAACAGATCTATCTATCTATATCAAAGCACTTAGCAAGTAAAGACATATGCATCGACACATTGCACAAAGTAGAGCAACACAACATATACGTGGTTCACCCCCACCCTGGGGCTAGTCCACCAACTCTTCTTCTTTATTATCTTCAATCAATAGGTTACATGTACAGAGCCTCAAAACCCTACTTTGCATAGGACATGAGATCTGCACAGCTCGCTAGATCCTCCTTCCCTGAGTATATCTAAGCACACAACCTTCCATAACCTCTTACAATGACTTGCACTTAGCTCTGCAAGTCTCACACAATATGCACAAAGAACTTACAATCCTTCAATCACATATATCTAACACTTAGCCATTCGTAACTCTCTTCTTCTTACATTTCCTAGACATCTATTTATACTTTACAAAATAGGCCTAAACATGGGTAAAGCCATGGGCCAACATCCCATACCCATTACATAATCCTGAATCCCAAAAAGGACCCAAAAAGGGGCTGAGATCCCGCGATCTCTGCTTCATCTTGCACTCCTCCTTCGATATGCTGTCGAAGTCCCAAAATAGGTCAAACTTGACCAAGGATGTCCCAAGACTTGGTCAAGGGCCAACAGGCCCCCAACACTCACCTATGACTTGTCCCGAGTCACTCTGATATGGGTAGTTCTGCTTCAAAAGCCTCGAGCTTGGCTCGAGCTGCTTCGACTTGTTGTTGTGCCATGGTCTCTTGTGCAACAAAATATTGGATGATTATCTCGTTCATAGGTCCTTCTAGGCGCTGTTCAGTTGCAGTGACAACCTGCTCCAGTTTTTCTCCTCGGCCTTCGACCTCCATGAACAATTGGTAAGCCTGATATTGTACAGGTTGGAGCCTCTGAGTTACTTCCATAACTCTGCTCTAGATAGCGTGGATCTACTACTGGGCAGTGCACTACTCCTATGATTGCTTCATTCTTTCCATAGCTGATAGGGGATTCTGTTACAGGTATGAAATAACTG